>WJSG01008400.1:0-35997 GCA_016618145.1 Sanghuangporus lonicericola | reverse complement strand
ATACAGTTTCGCTTGCGGGGCGACATAAAACTATTCAGGCGGGGACCTATTCCTGACATGGGGAGTCGAACCCCAGCCCGCCCGAGCGACGACGACGTCATCACCCACACGGCTGTCCGTTACACAATGTCAGCTGCTTCGTACGAGGAGGGACTGCGATGTTGACATGAGGTACACGGGTTTTCGAGAAACCTGTTGGCGAACTACGCTGCGGAGCGAATATCGCGGAGAAGCAGGGACGCGGTCGAGCAGACCGGTGAGAGGAGTTGAGACGTCTTGGGATTGCAGCAGACGGTATAGCTCGAGCTTGAATTCTTGAGAAGTTTATCTGCAGCGAGCAGACACCTCCAGACACCGTGCGTGTGCCGTGCGTGTGCATGTGGCAGCGCCGCAGCTCCGAGGATCCCGGACTGCCGTTCTACAATCGCCGCAGCACGGATACCGCTATCTGGAATGTGAGATGCGGAGCCACCAGACGCACATAGCACAGTTCACTTGATCTGTGTGTCTGCACGGCAGGCGAGTGTGAGACGGAACAAAGGGAATCCGCAGGGAGTTCGTATACTCAGTTTAAGAGCGGACAGCGTACCATGAGTTTGAAGCGCAGTCCCTGCTTCGGGTGTTGCTTCTCGGATATCTCCCATCTGCGCGCGCGAACCCTCCGGCGGAGGACGAGTTGGCAAGATCGGGTTATCACTGTTCTAGGAGCAGCTGAGGGATTTGAAGGGGACAGAGCTGAGTAAACGAGCTCCTGCCAATCTTTCAGGCCTCGTGTCTTGAACGGCCCTCCGGGTACCGTCCTTGGAGCGTGATCTTCGACTTGCGGGCCAGAAGCAGGCTTTCCATCTCCGAGCGGTCATGAAACTTGAAGAGAAACTGTGTGACATCCTTCGACGCGCTCCTCTAAGCAATAGGCGCAGAGCTCGACACATACCAGGCCTTGCCCTCGGTACGCTCGCGTGGAGCGTGACGGTTTCCTGTCTTAAACCTTTCCCAGGTTTGCCTCGTCGCGGGGCGAGCGGAAGATGGGGTCGTCCACCCTTGTCGTCGTCATCGGCGAAGAAGGCGCAAAAAAGAGGTCGATTGGGGTGTTCGGTTTCGACCTCGGTAGTGTATCGTCCTGTGAGTATCACTGTGTACCGTGCTAGTACACATCTCGGCAGGGCATGCACCAGGACCATGAACGATACCAGAAGCTGCATTCTCTGCGGAAACAGGAGGATATCTCACGCGTCCGCCTACAACCTGGAGCGGCAGGGAGCCCCAGTATAGGCAGGGAGAAATCCAGGGTGTCGCATCCGGAAGTACCGTCCGGGCCACTCGAGATTGGAGCGCAAGTCGTCTGAACCAAAAGAGATATACAAAGCCATAATAGCCTGACTTGGGGAGTCGAACCCCAGACCGTCCGAGGGAAAGCCGCCGCCACCTACGTGAAGTTCGACGGCTGTCCGTTACACGAAATCAGCTTCCGAAGTGTACCGACATGCATCGCTATGTACGTACGTTGTGGTGACGTGCGGGCGAGCTCATCCGTTCGAACTGTGAGGTTGGGTCTCTTTGTCTCGCGCATATATCGAGGTTCAACCAAGCCGATGAGGCGGCGAGGACGCCGCCGTCTTCCGGTGCAGATCTCCGCGTGCCCATAATGGCCCTCACTGTACAACACTCGTCGCAGTGGCCAACTGTGATTGCGTCGATTCCAAAGGATAGCGAGTCTGGCCAGAGTCGAAATCCAGAGTCCCGGACAATCGGACGACCGCCGAGCCTCTGACGAGGTCTGAGATGGGTGGAACAAGACATATCTTCAAGCACATAAACGGTAAGTCATGGACACTACCTAGTTGGCTCAGTGCTTCAAATAGTGCTCCATTATCACCAAGGGCCACTACGCGAGGACTCGAACCCCGTGCTCGCCGTCCCAGCGTACGTGGGCAAACAGAATTTGACGCGACCTGCCGCGACGTGACGCGACGCGTCAGTCCGCGTCACGTCGCGTCAACGTCGCGTCTCGGCCTTTCTTGTTCTCCTCCAATCCTCTTCCGCACAGGTGTAGCATGAGCTCAGAAGCCAATTACTTACTACTGAAGACTAAACAACCTTGAATCTGCTACTCCAAGATCTTTGCACCCTCAGCAATCACCATGCCCTGTGGCCCCCTTAAGCGCTCGTCAGACGCGTCACCAAGACAATGTCTTCCAACTCGTTCCTTAGGCTATGCACAGCAAGCTGGACACTTCTGAGAGTCTGCGCAAGCTGATAGTATTCGTACGTACTTACAAAATTAGCTTTCAGACGTTACAGGACATTGAGTTGTCTCTTAAGTTCGACCAGCCGCGTCTCGGTCGCGTCACACTCGCGGCACAGTGCGCGTCATGTCGCGTCTCGGTCGCGGCACCGGCGCTTATGTCGCGTCAAGGTCGCGTCACGGTGCGTCTCAGTCGCGGTACGTCGCGTCAATGTCGCGTCAACGTCGCGTTACAACTTCGCGGTCCTGGGCCCAACACGGTTTCGGGCTATCACAGTACGGCTCTTTTGTTAAACCTACGGTCTCCTCAAACTGATCAAATTAATGCTCCTTAAGCCGTAGCATCCNACTGATCAAATTAATGCTCCTTAAGCCGTAGCATCCGATGCACATAGCACATCATAAGTATCGGTAAGTGCTCGAAGTAATCGACTAGTTCCCAGTCTCCCTGACCCTCGGGCTCACTCAAGATGCTTTAGCTGGGACTTTTTAGATTGCTTTTGGGAGCACTCATCAAGTACACCATCTGGACGTCCACGCTTGTGAGTCTACGGGACAAGTATGACTGTCCACTCATCGAGCTCAAATCTCAGGCTCCAAGTCACTCCACGTCTCCACAGCCCGCACTTCGCCACTCAGATATACAGCAAAACCCCGTCGTATATAGACTCTAGCTGCGCTGACTATGCCGAGTCGCGTCCATGTCGCGTCAAGGTCGCGTCACACACCGCGGCACGCGTGGGCGTCTGTCGCGGCAGGTCGCGTCAAGGCGCGTCACGTCGCGTCAAGTCGCGTCAAATTACTTGTGCCCAGCGTACGTGCCGTAAACAGCAGCATTGTCCGCTGCACAACGTCACCCTGGGAAGAGGGCGCCTTGCTATGGGTCTGGGGTCCGCGGCGCCGTACCTTCTTTCCGCGTTGACATTCTGTGGCGGGATCGTGAGAAGGATGGATCCGCACCAGCATCTGGGCCGTGCGTGGGATGCACCGTACGTGTGCGGACGCCTCGTCAAGGTACTTCTACGACACTCGGGCGGTCGCGATAGAGCAGGGCAAAGGTCGAGATGCACCCCAGGCGCCGTTAGTACTGTGGCCGCAGCGCCGTCGCGCGTAGCGACCGGGCAAAAACCATGGTGCACGTTCAAGTTGTGACACGGGGAGTCGAACCCCAGGACGTTGAGGCGTGAGGGGACCGGCTCCAACCTCTGAGCCCGACACTGTGCGGTACAGTATGTCAGCTGCCATAGACGAGAAGAGATTAGATGCTTACCTTGATGTACGGGCCAGTCCAGGAGGGACGTCGCCGCCCAGTATGCCCTCCGTGCGGGTCGTCTTCAAATGCCCAGAAACACGGAAGGCAAGAAGACTATATGAGTGAACTTGCTATCGCTGGCCGTCGACGCTTGAGACTCGAGAGGTAACGAGTAAGCACCGTGGCTTCAGTAAATGCAAGTTGGTCATGCTCTGGGATGCGGCCGCCTGCACATGGCAGGGATGAAGAAACGCTTCTGACCGCGGCGATATATGTACCCACAGCGGAGCGGGCCATCGGTACGAGGCCCTCTCGGATGGATATCAGGGCAAGGTATGGCCGGAGACCTGAAGCACATCTTGCAGCGCACTCAGTTTGAGACATTCGACGTGCGCGCAGGCCCTGCCCCTGTCTGAAATCGATGCTCGCCGGAGCAAAGGACGAAATAGTGATCGACCCACGCCAGCCCGAGAAATCGAATCTCATCCCCTCCTGCAGATCTCGTGGGCAGGCATGAAGCTCCTCGTGCAGACCTGGGTCGCCGCTGCGCGCCCTGCGGTACACGCGCGTTTTGATGTCTTTGAGATCCAAGGCGGGAGCATCGAGAACTGCATCCGGTTCCCGCTCGAAGTCGTCGACGCCGTGCGCGCGATAATCCCGCCCGATATACCGCTTTTCTTGCTGTGCGTCGCGCACGCACTGTCCGCCGCGTGGTGGCTGACACGTCCCTGTAGTTGAATGGCTCGAGGAAGTGCTCCCGGACGTGCTGTGTCGGCCGGGCGTTTCAAAAGAACCCGGGCCTCGTTCGGTCGTCGCGGACGAACCCGGCTTCCAAGTGCGCCATCCCAGCCAGATCGGTCAGGGCTACCAAGCCTAAGGACGAGCAGAATACCTACCACAGCGAGCGAGCGGTAAGTGAGAGCAGTGTACGACCTCCATCAGTTCAAGCACGTATATATCTCAAGACCCGAGCAAAGACACTCACCACTTAGGACGCGTGGTCCTGCCGCACCGGAAGGATACTTCTTGGACGCAAATTTCGAGGCGAACAGGTCTGAGCCCTGGATCGAAGTAGACGTTCCATTGAGAACACCGACTCGGTGTCATGTTGCGCAGCTAGCCCGGGTAGTTGCTGTCCTCTAGATACTTACCTCCAGCTGAGACGATTCGTCTTGGGCCGTCACGCTCATCGCGACGCAACACAGTTGAGCTGCGGGGGGTCCGGGTAAGGGACTCTGCGGTGGCCATGTCGCGGCAGTGAACTTTGCTCGGTTGAGCATGAGGCGCCGGGTCCGGGAGCTATCCCGAAGCGCAGAGCTGTCAACGGTTACTGCAGCGCACGACAAAGACAGGAGTCCGGAAGCAAAATTGCGACCAAGAGAGCGTATGCGGGAGTGGGAGTGTGCTGCGTACGCCGCGGGGCATATAAACGACATGTCTGGCCGTCGGAAAAATCAGCACAACCAGAGACACCGGCCTCACTAGTACACGCACCTCAACCACACTTGCACGCTCTCAATTCAAATCTTAACGTCTTACGCAATGGCCGCGCCACCTGAGATGACCTCCCGCGACTTCAGCGGCAAGTTCGTCCAGGTGAGCCTGCCACAACCATGACCGTGCATCCCGCCACCGACCACACACACTGACGCGCGCACGGTGTGCAGAACAAAGCCCTCAGCGAGAAGGAGCAAGATATCCTGAAGATGCAAGGCGTCGGCTGGGCGATGCGCAAGACCATCTCCCTCGCGGTCCCGCACCTCGCGATCAAGCATTACACGGACGCCTCCGGCGTCGAGCACATCGAGGTCGAGCAGACCGTTCCGGGGCTGCGCTCAAACACCGAGCACCGCGTGCTCGACTGGTCGCAGCAGAAGGTCGATGGCCCGATCTTCGGCGCGCTCGTCACGCAGAACCGCCGTGTCCAGGCGGACGAGCTCGAGACGGGGTGGCTGAAGGACGGCTTGTGCCCAGAGACATTCGTCGATGGGGCGATCGTGCATACGCTCGCGCAGAGCGATTCGCAGAAGGACCGGGAGACCTGGCGCATGGAGCAGGTGAGCCATTGACTGTATGTAGCCGAGGAGGCAGCAGAAGACTTACATGCATCAACCATGCAGACTTGGGGCTTTGAACACATTGGTGGCGGGAAGAGATACGTTCGGCGCGTATATCTTGTTGGCTCAACGGGCGAAGCCATTCAAGCACGCCTGGTGTATGATTACGGTGAGTTTTCATTCCATCCCACGATATCCGGAGGTCTCGGATGTCGCTCACTCGGATTGCAGAGGGCACACTTTGACCGTACCACTTCTGTACCGCGGACACTCCGATTCCAAAGCCTCATGAAACGCCGGGAGCGCTTCACAAACAGTGTCGTCTGTAGAGCATAAGATGGAACAGCGTACAGACAGTGTCGCATCGTACCAGTGGCACTAGATACTCTCGTTCGTATGAGAGTCGTATCAGATCGGCAAAGAGGTCCGGCTCGTTAGCCTGCAGACGGAAACGCCAGCACGTCAGGTCACCAGGTGGTATATAGCTGAGCAGTGGCCACACCCAGGTTTTCGCAGGCCAAGTACTCGTCCAAAACGACACTGTTGTGCCAGTACATAGGGCCTGGAAGTGACTAGGAGTCTAGGACATTGAAAATCAAACCTCAGCTTGCAAGATCAGCATACTTATTCTGAATCATCCAGTCAGTATTAAATGAGCGAAGACTTGCACAACTTACTGGTATGCATGTACATGTACATATGTGCACATCGTGGCAAGGAGAAGTTGGGCCCGCGGCCGGAGAAGAGACAAACTTACGCTGCGCTGCAGTGGCCGCCACCCAAACCGCCGTCATCGGAACCTCGTTGGCCCGATGACAATCCACCACCACCACCACCACCACCGTTCCTGCTATCCGATATGGTGTAGTGGCTAACATTATCGCCTCTCACGCGATAGCCCGGGGTTCGATTCCCCGTGTCGGAACGTTGGATTTGTCAGCTCTTTTTGTCGGCTGCCACGGTTGTGCAATCCTGCTCTGCATCAGCGTACAGTATGTGAGCCACCCGCACGACGCCTCCAACCCTGCGGGACAGGCAAACATGTACTCTTATACATGCCAGCCTGCACGGAACGTTCACCCCAGGTCCCTGGCTGCAAGCATGTGTAAACGCAGTCACGCAGATGTTTGAATTTCCTCACCGGAACCGCGAACGAAACAGAGCGCGATCTATTGATACACTACTACTACGACCTCGTGCGCCGTGCGCCGTGCGACGGTGCGACGGTGCGACGGACATGTGCATGAAGACTTGCGGGGATTCCAAGTCAGAATCGGCAGCCTGCGAAGTGCGATGATGCGAGGGGTCAAGTATGTATGTATGTACAATCCGATGGGCGAGAGTGCGCTGAGAGCGCAAGAATGTCAATGGTATATCTCCACACGGCTGGCCGTAACAGTCCATCACTGCGGCGTCCTGCGGTCCGCAGACTAGATGGACAGGCAGACCCGCGGCGCGCGTGGATTATGTACAAGAGGAGGGAGGAGGGAAGAGGGAGGGAGGTAGGTAGGTAGGCGGGAGGAGGTGTGCGAGTCGTGCAAGAAGTCATGTGTGGGCGCCGGACGCGTGCGGGCGGGAGAATCAAACGAACGTGGGTGGAGTGCGGGTAGGGGATAGAAGGGGGTCAAGCGAGAGGTGGAGCGAGAGGTGGGGCGGTAGGGTAAGGCAGGGACAAGGGCAGGCGGAAACCGACAACGGAACGGCAGCGACAATCGTATCGTACATCCCACCGGCATCCATGAACGAGACAACACCAGCGCGCGCTCATCGTGGTGGCCCCGACGTGTACGACGGCGGTAACGAGTGCCCGTCCGCCGACGGCTCGTGCACAGTCGCTTCACTCTCGTAACTCGAGTCTTCCGTCACACCGCGCGAGTGCCCGCCCGCTGCCGTGTAGAACGTCGCATCGCTCGCCTCCGCCTCGTGCCCGTGCCCGTGCCCATGTTCATACGGGTTCGGCATCGGGTCGGAGAACGGGTTCGGGTGCGGCGACGGGGACGCGGGCATCGGTGGCAACGGCGGGACTGGTGGCTGCTGCTGCTGTTGTTGTTGCTGCTGGAACTGCGCAGGATATCCCGGAGGAGTACTCGGGTAGTGCTGCATCTGCGCGTGCTCGGACTGCTGCCGCGCCGCTGCGTGGATCTTCGTGCGGTACCGCGGGGCCTCGCCAGCCTGCACGGTGAACGTATCGGGTGGCGGAGACCCGTATCCTCTCGGTGGCGGCTGCCGCTGGTACGACACGCCCTGCGGCTGCGGACCAGGCTGGGGATATGGCACTCGGTGGGCGTCGGCGAAGGGGTCGTGTGGAGGAGAACTCACGCGCTGCATGGGGAGCTGGGAGGACGGAGAGGGGTACGCGTAGCCTGCGCCTGGCGGGAGCGCGGCGGCGTTGTACTGGCGTTCGCTCATCGGCTGCTCTGCACGACGAGGTTGCGGCGCGTACATGGTGTGACTCGGCTGGCCGTACTTCGTGAGCGGGATGTCAGTGCCGGACGCAGCAGGGTTGAACGCGACGGAAGCCGTCGATTCCATGACCGCAGGGTTACCATATGGCAAGCCGGGCGTAGGAGCCATGTTCATCTTCGCTTGGCTGGGTGCTCGGTCAGGAAGCGATCAACAACGAGAACAGACGAGACATACCGGGCCTTGCGCCGCGCGTAGATCACCTGCGGCTTGACCTTGTTCATCTGGTGGTAAATGTACCACATCGCGCCGATCGTGATGAGCGTGGTCACGCCGAGCACGACGTCCTTGATGATCGTGTCCGACGTGCTCGACGTCCCCTCCTCGCTCTGCTCGAGCGCGACGCCGAGGTAGACCGTGATGAACTGCTTCGGCAGCGACAGGATCGCCGCGATCGAGAACGTGAACACGCCCATGCCGCACGTCGAGAACACCGCCGTCGTGACTGCGAGCGCACGTTAGCGTTAGCTGTGGCGGCGCGAGAGCAGGGAGCACGGAGGCGACGCACAGTGTCCGGGGATGGCGCTCAGCCGCGCGATGAGCGCGATCTTGAACCCGCCTTCGCGCACGACCTGCGCCAGGCACGCGTACGAGAGCTTCGTCCGCTCGAGCTTCTCCCCGCGCACGGCGCAGCAGTACTTGAACGCGCTGCGCGGATGTCAGACGCGAACGTTTGCGCAAGTTCGGATACTCACTAGAAGTTGCCGAGTTCCCCGAGGAACGTGCCCGCTGCGACGATGCCGAAGCCCGGTCCGAGGCCCCAGACAAGGCCGCACAGGATAGCGACGATTTCGTGGCCGAAGAGCTGAGCGAGTCGTCAGCGTCTGCGCGTCCAGGTTCAAGAAGCGACTGACCGGAGGGAATGAGATGACGAAGAGGACACCTATGGGAATTGTCCAGCCGTACGGAAGGCTGTGCAGGGAGTAATTCGTCAGTATCAGGGGCTTGTGGGAGGGATGGAATAGCAATGAAGGTCAAGGCATGCAACCAAGCAGTACTAGTGAGGATGTTAGCCCGCCACCGCGCGTCCGCATGTCCGTTGTTCCTGACCATGCGCCACCATAAACTACACAGCGAGACGCCGTTTCGAAGAAAGCGCGTCCCCGCTCTGTTGCCCGAGACGACCTATCGTTGCTGTGTATGTTCCCAGCTATCGTCGCTCATGTCGCCGCAGCCTTGGTGACAGGGAACACCACGCTCGTCAAGCGGCCCCAGTGCAGCATTTACGGGCTCAAGAGCAAGGGCATGGATCCAAACGATGATATGGCGGCAGACGCAAGTATGCGCACCCACAAAGCCGTGCTTTATCCCGCATGGAAGGTAAGCACGCGCGTCGTGGCAGACATGCGTCCGCTCTCAACCTCCAGTCCGCTCGTGCGCGCAGGTCTCCAGGTGACCCTTAAGTACCATGGCAAGTCTATAAAATGTGCTACAGCGCGATCTATGGGCTCGCAGGCCCCAGCTGCACTCGGCGAATCGGCTCGTACGCAGAAGACATGTACATGTTCACGGCAACGAAGCCTCGAGCCTCGAGGGACGCGCGAGACCAGAACACACACGCGAGACCACGTGTCTATCAGTCACGCTCGCAGCAACGATGTCATGCAAGAGTCTGCAAACACCATACGCAACGTCTCATCTGTACGCCGAGGGAATGCTGCACAAGCCGTAGATGCGCCACAGACCGCAGAGGACCGCGGGCCAGGGCGCATCTCCCGGCAGGAAGTGAACGCGATGTCTCGGGCATGTAGGGACAGAGGCGGAGATACGACGAGCGAATTTAAGAATGACGACGGAACAAGGGACTCACTCATGCATCCAAGTCGCGGCAGGCTTGAGCCAGTTGACGATCTGCGAGTGGTAGACCGTGAAGAGGATCACGCCGACCAAGCAGATAATAAACGCAAAGTAGTACCCTGCACACCGTCAGCAACCGCTAAGCGCACGAAGCACGGCGGGCACGCACAGATCCACTCCTTGCGTATCCAGTACCGCCACCTGAGCATGGCGTCCCAGTCGAAGACGCTGTTCTTGGCGAGCTCCTTGGCCTCGCTCGGGGTGGGACTCGGGGTCCTGTTCACCGCGCGCACGCGCACGCCTGCCCTGCCCTCCTTGGCAACCCCGCCCTTGTCGTGTTCGGTCGAGGAGTCGCTGTCGAGAGAGGCGGCGCTGCCGTCGTAGCGGCCGTGCGGGGGATACGGGTATGTCGGGGCTGCGCCGACGCTCGAGTAGGGTATGTTCGAGGTGGGCGTGCGGGGAGAGTACGCCGGGTACGGGTCTGCCATCGCGGGGGTCCGGGGAAGGCGTGAAGCTGAAAGTCGGTTGAACGAGGCGGGAAAGAGAAGAGTCGCGTCGCGGTAGACCAGCCAGCCGTGCGGTGTTCGTGTGAGGACGTGGCAGCGAGAACAGGGAGGAAGCGGGAGAAAGGGCGGAGAGATGGGGGTGGAGCAGAGGGAGGGCTGGAGATGGTCGTTGTGCTTGGCCCCGGGCGGTTCCCACGGCGCGCATGCTGTGCACCGCCGTCGCCGTCGCCCGCCCGCCCCGCCGTTGTTGCTCGCCGACGCTATTGTCGCCTGCTAACCTGGGTCTCTCGCTGATAATAACGCGACACCTACCTCTCGTCTCTGGGCCCTCCATTCCTCAGACTCCCCGGCGGTCGCCGATGCTTTGGGCTGCGCTGCGAGCTCGGGGCACTGTACTGCTCGATCTCTCCACTCCTCCGCCGCCGCACAGACAAGGCCCGCGTGCGCGATCTGAAGCCACGCCGTCTCTGGCTGCGACACGGCTGGGATGCGCTGCTGCCCGGACTGCCCTGCCACTGCATGCGCCGCCTCGCTGACCCGTCCTTCGCCGCCGACGCCGCACTCCCTGTCGACGACTCACGCCCGCTCGGCTCTCACCGCTTCCTCAGTACTGTCCCGCCCTCCCTGGCTGTCCGTCTCGGACGCACTGCACTACAAGGCTCCGTGCACGGTGGGTGCACTCAGCTTCGACAGTCTGTCCACTAGGAGTGCATTTACATACAGCGTGGATATATGCAGGGCACTTTCCGCTATTCAACGGAGTGCAGTCCGTTCAACGGCCAGGATGTACCCCGACTCTAGAATCCCGCGCATATACTCACTCGCTGCTGGGCTGTTGCTGCGGCCCGCCCGACATGTGCGCTCGACCCCTTCATGCCGTCCCGTACTAACGTCCCCACCTGTCGCAATAGACTGCAGCGCGGGCGCACGTCCTCTCCGCATACACGGCTCGCTTCGACGCGATATCGTGCGACTATGTCCACGCAAGTACTTGTTCACACCCATCTACCGTCGCTATAGCATTCCAACTCACTCTGATCCCAATAGCGCACCGTCCCCCTCGCGCCATCCTGCCTCACCTCCCGCACGACCGCCCGCCTGCAATCCACAGTTCCAATCCGCACATCATACATCGTACGCATAAACCCGCTCCTGCCATGACCAACACTCACCACTCTCCGCTCCATTCAACTCTCAGCGCGCCTCCGTGGGCCCTTGTCTTCCCGAGCTTATCCGCGCATGCCCTCGCGCTCGTACCTGTGACTGCAGTCAGCACGGCCTACGCCAAGAACGCGAAGCCCGGAACGCACCTACCAACCCCGGGCCTGCCCGCGCGCACAGGTACACCAGGAACCGCGCTGAATCGGACGCGAAGGGGTGCAGGCCGACGTCAGCATCGCGCGCACGGTAAGAGTCGGACGAGGGACGTACCACGACGAATCACGATCCTGCGCCCTCTGACGAGCCCCGGCCCGGGACGTACAGCGGGAGAGCCGTGTGGATGACGAGCTCGACGGGGAGGACAGCTGTCAGCGACTGTCGCGACGACGCGACAGGACAGGCAGGGCGGAGGGCGGAGGAAGCAGGGCGGAGGGCGGAGGAAGGAAGACGAGCGTCGCAGTCGCAGTCGTGGCGGGGGGTACGAGGTACGCCTGCCGTCCCCCTCAACCTCGCCCAGTACTTATACTCACCCGGCCCCACAGAATCGTCCCATGTCGGTCAGCAGAAGTTAGAACGACGTACCCCCGGCGCACCAGCCCCGCTCGGCTTGATAGCAGCAGCACGACACGCGGCCTCGGCCGTGTCCCAACCCCGTAATTGGCACTTGCAGGCTACGCATCGCCTTGCAAGGTCTTAGCTCCGTCCATGCAGGGCTGCGTCGGGTGAAGCATGGGCGGCCAGGGGCCTCGGCTCCGCGTAAGTACGAGTACTGTATCCGTGTCCGTATCCGTTCGAGCGGCGGCGTTCCGTCGACCGTCGCCTGGGACTCGGGACTCGGGGCTCGGGAGTCGGGGGAACGACGCACGGGATCGGGTGACGGCTCACAACTCACCAGTTCAGACGTGTGCGGCGGCTCCAGGTCGTCGGTCGTCGGTCGTCGGTGACTGCATGACATCCAATGTCCACACACGACGGACGACGGACGACGCCAGTGGAGCCCTCTTCCTTCTTCCTTCCTTCCTCTTCCCTCTTCGTCCCTCTTCGTCCCTCTTCGTCACGGCCACCACTCGTCACGGCCACCGCTCGTCCTTCGGAACCCGCATGTCACAGTTGCTGCAGGACGGACGGCGGACGTCCCATCCACATAGTGACATGTATATATACTGGACTTACTGTACAGCGACCGTTACAAACTGGCTGGGTTTCAAGCCAGCGGACACCGGCGGATGAGGATCGATGTCCAGGATGGCTGGTCGGCCGGTGCCCCCTAGGGGTAGCAACAATGGACGTGCCGGGGAGACAGGCTGGGTCGATACCGATACCGAGGTGAGCTATGGCGATTCCGGTGATTGAGGAGAGGAGGTGTGCGGAGGAAAGTGCGAGGTCACCGGCTCGTCATCGGGGACAACGTTTGACGCGACGATCGGCGAAGGTAGGCGCTTGCATTCTCGGGTCTCTCACATTGAACTGACGACGTACCGGTTGGCGCAGATTGTAGCTCCTGCCTTCAATGCTCGGCCGACGACGTCCAGTAGCTTGGCCTCCTTGTCGGCTGGTCGCGTCCCGTAGCTTGAGTTCCTTGTCGGCTGATCGCGCTCCATAGCTTGCTTTCCTTGCCGGCTGGTCGCGTCCTCTAACTTGCGTTGCTTGTCGGCCGGTTGTCTCGCATAGCTTACCCTCTCGGTCGGCCGGGCCAAGTGCATTACCTTGCGCTCCTGGTCGGCCGACCAGGTGCTTTGGCTTGCTCCTCTGGTCGGCTGGTCGTTGGTGGAGCTTGTCGGACTCACTGCAGGCTGTTCGGTGAGTACTCGAGTTGCAACCAGTTCTTCGGTGACCTCAGGCTGACACCTCTCAATCCAAGGATGGCAGGTTCGCCAGTCACTCGATGTCTGCCCGAGCTTGTACGCTAAAGAACACCTCGGATTCAGATCAGTCTTCACACTCGTCGAATGGCGGCTGGCGAAGGCGGCACACCGCCGCCGATATGCGTAGCTGGTCAACAGCCTGTAAGGTACTATGATGTTCTACCGTTTACCAGCGGAGGCTCGGCCCTTCTACAAGACACGCCGATGGAGTATGTCCGTTGTTTTGTATGTGTTTGACCTCCTTTTGCGGGACAGCGTGGCCCTTACTATCTCTGGCAGGTCTTCGTCGGCGAGATTTGCAGATGTCCTCTAGTTCGGCGAATATATACTTATCACCGCCATGATCTTCCAGTTCAAATTCTCAAGGAGCGACGGCGACGTGGACAGCCTCGTGTCGGCGAGACGAATGGCGAGCCTCAAGGGTCTCAAAATGATCGCGCATCCTTGTCGGCGAGGGACCGGAGGAGCACCAACAGTGACAGGGCGAAGACTAGGACTTCTGGTCTGGTCATCGGCGACGTTGGATGGAATATGAGCGCGAACTTCACCAACACTTCGCCAACAGTCTATGGTGGCACAGCGGACGGGAGTAGGTTCGGCGAGGTTCTCTGCGTCGACTAGGTATTACTTAGCAGTAAGCACTAGGAGTGAATTACCGAGTCTGACGGTCTTTCCGGTGAGTGTACTCTCATCTTTATGGCAGCAAGATATATTGACAACCTCCGCCGACTGTGCATATGTCGCTTGCTTCGACGTCAGATCGGTCGCCTGAATTCCGATGAATGTCTCGGCGAGGGGCGGCAGGTAATCATGTATCGTAGTTCTCGGCGAACCTATGGCAGCAGGTAAGACAGGTGTGAGTAAGGCTCTCGGCGAAGGCACACATTCCTGTGCAAACCATTAGCACCGTTGCACAGGAACTGTTAACCACAATGTTAGTAACGCGTACTCAGTATTTGGGTATAGTACTCAGGATCCTTGGAAAGGCGAGAAAGTCTGAAGCGGGCTGAAAGGAATAAACTAGTTCTTACATTCAAGGGAGACCAAGAGGGTCAGAAGACCCACCGATGTGGCAAGACGGAAGGTGTCTTGTCCTGGGATTTGTCGTGAAGTTTAAGCAAGGTGTAACGATGCATGCCATGCAGTGTGCCTATTCCAAGCGGCACGAGGAACTGTAATAGCTGAATGCAAATTGGTTGACGACTATGAAGTGTATGCATCTGCAGGGACGCTGTATGGGTATTGAATTGCTTGCAGAGGAGAGACTGTCGTATTAACTAGAAGACAGTTCTGAACTGCTCGTCTCCTCGTCGTTCCCTAGGTGACTGCTGAAAATTGAGAGAATGCGGAGTCATGAGCACGATCCAAAATCTGTAAGAAAGGCGTCCCACTTGCAGAGTATGATAAGTAGTATAAGCCGGAGGAGTGGACATCCCGGGACTTCGCGTGGCCATGTTCCGTGGCCACATTTTGTTGTGTTTGTCATGGTCATCAATGGTCATGAGACTACCACAGTATACTAGTCAATGAGCCGATGCTGAGAGGTAGATGCTGCCTACAAGGATACCAGAGGGGACTCGAAGTTTCAGGCTGCAGATCATGTCCCATAAGGATCTTTGAATTGCGATGTGACGAGGTACGTCAGTCGTCGACAGCACTATTCCTTCGTACATCCCCGTATGTACATCATCTGAACGAGACGGGCCAGGGCAGTCAAAAGAGTACCACGCCATGAACTCGAACACACTGGCAACTGGCAACGACCTCGCAGTCACGGTCTACTGGATATTTATACGGATAGCCCTTGGGCTCACCGTAGATGCATTTCAGAGCTCGCAATAATACATAGTCGTGCACGATAGTACTAGTAGGGAACTGGACTTGATAAGCTCCTGGGCCTTCTACCCTCGCATGGTTCACGAACATATCTAGGTGGGAAAGCTCATGATGGGCAGCGTCTTTGCTTGCGGGGTCAGATGATGTGTGATACATATGGTGTTCCCGAGATGAACATGGCTAGGGTAGTACGTACCAGACTGTCACCGATGCGGTGCGGTCGTTCGGCGACGGCACAACCTTAGCATGTTGCCGGGCCCACGAAGCACATATCGGCGATGCCTCAGAGCGGCTCTCGGCGAGGCTTCATAGCACTTCGGCGAGACTCAGTAGCAACCGACAAGGATCGCTAGCTTCTCGGCGGCGGCGACGGCTCATTAGCCACCGCGCCGGCGAGTTCAGCACAGTAGCTGCATGGCGAAGTCGTCATCACCTCGCCGAGCTTGATCAATCATCAGTAATACCATATTTGTCTGAAGGCGTCTGAAACGTCTGGGTCAGACGTTTCAGACGTTTCAGACGATGTTCAGAGGTTCAGAACAATGTCATTCAGACGGCATTCAGACATTCCATTGTCGGGTGCGTCAGAGGTTTCAGACATTTCAGACTCGGATGGCAGTAGGCCTAAAGCCGATACAGGACATTACATTCGCGCTGCTCTAGATAGATCTATTATTCGTCGTCATAGAACAATGCCGCTGGAGGAGAGCTGCTACGCTCTCGGACGTACAGCCTGTTTGTGGCAGAACCTTGCTGGGTTGTAGTCACTGGAGCCAGCGGCGGAACTGCGGTGACCAACGTGCGAGCACGCGAAAGCAAGCGTTCGAACCGATGAGAGCGGTCGACTAACTCCTGCACCGCGGTCTCGCGCCACTTCCCAGTGACCTTCCCAGCATGATGCTGCGAGAATGGCGTCATAGGAATACCCTTGGGCTGGTCGTCCTTGTACCAGAGGAACGCTCGCTCGACCTAGGTGATATCAGTACGATGTCAGCAGACATGCCAGCGGTACGCACTGCGCAGGTGGCTAAGGCTAATGCTCCCGCAGGAAGTGCCTGATCTCCGTCTTCCGAGGCAAACATGGAGCCCAGTGTTGCGCCCAGGTGATGCGCCATGACCTTGAGTACAAAGCGAGACTGCAACTGGTCTTTCGCTTCGCCGGGCTGTGGTGGCATGAGTCGAACAAAAGACGCGACCACCAGGCGGAGGAAGTACGCACATTGATGGTGTTTGGCCAGCCGAACATCGCCTCACCTCCGAGGGAGATGGCATCCTCGAGCCATGTGTGTATACCTGCGGGGCTGCGCTGACGCATAGACAGGGCTTCGTCCGCTTCGCGCGCGGCCATCTCACTTTGTACGTGAGCTTTCGCGGTGAGTTGGAACCCTCGACGCCATTCGTAGACTTGCTGGCGGATCTAGATGTGATGTGATGTGATCCGTTAGTTTGATCAGAAGAAGAGAGAACCTGTCGTACCCATCGGAAGATGACATCCTTCTTCGTGAGCTGGTGGCGCCGCTCCGGGAAGACGTCGTCAAGGACGACCTGAACAAGCTCGAGGAACTTGTATTCCTCCGTGTCGTTCGACCAAGAGCTATCCTGGACCCCGAGATAGTGGCACAGCGAAGGGACGACTCTCTGCTTGACACGGGGTTTCGTCCACTTAGGGAGCAGTTCAGCCTTGATGAACTTGTGTTCGTCGGCAGCGCCAGTGTCGCTGTCATCCTCGGTCTCTTGAATAGACTTGCGTGACTTCCTTGCCTTCTTGTTCGCCTTCTTCTGCTTGTCACGCGCATCGTCGAGCTGTATCTCGCGGATATCAATGGTCTGGTAGAGACAAATAGCATGTGAGCTGCAGGCATGGTGATCACTAAGAGGCACGAACGTACTTCGGATGCTGATGGGTAACGAGCTCCGCCCTGACGTACCCTCGAGAGTACGAGACCTCGGTTCGCGTCGATGTCGTCCGCCTTGAGGCCGCCTTCGGGTGCGAAGAGCCGGTCCTGGTCTTCCCACTGTTTTGATTTGCCCTTTGCCGTGCGGGCGGGGGCTAATCGGGTCACTGAGTACAGTCCGAGTGAAACGCGTGCGTGCAAGAATACTACTCACCTGGGGACCCCGTGGACGACACATGGATCTGGGATTTGCTCAGCGTAAGTCGGGGCGCTGGGGACGCATGTGGCGCAATGGATTGGTCCCGAGATTGTACCGGAGTGGCCGTCTTGTGGATGATATGACGACGCCAGTCGTCGGTGAACGCATCACCGCGCGGACGAGAGCTGGGAGATGCGCTCAGTATGGTGAGCAATCCGGTAATTGCTGACGTACTTTGGGCGAGTCGCCGGAGATTGGGCCGGCTTGGCCAATATCCCTCCTCGAGGCACAGGAGGTGCGCTGTTGCGAAATAGCTGGAGCTCTGCATGTGTGCCTTTCTGGAGCAGGAGACGTTTCTCCGCGCCCGTGAGTCGTTTCTAAGTCATGTTGTCAGATCCATAGTCGAAATCATGTCATGAGCCGCGTACCTTGGTACCGGGATCTTCAACATCTTCGTCCTCCTCCCCTGTAGGTGCATACTCATCGTCGCTTTGACCGCCGTCATCCTCAGCCTGTCGAACATCCCGTTTAGCCCCAGTGGAGTGACATAGTGAAGCATGACGGGCGCGATGAGCAAATGCGACACGTACAATAGCTTTGGTGTCCGAGTGGCCAGCATTGGGCGCTGATTGGAAGGGGGGTTCTTCGGCGCTGCCCGCGCCAGCCTGCGGAACCGTGGGACGTGAGCTACCAGCCAGCGTTACGAGCTTCGCATAGTCATACCTGATCTTCTTGTGCGCTGTCGCTGCGAGCTTGAGGATCGTCTATAATCATCTCAATATCGGACTCTCCATCGCCAGGGAACTTGTCCACCAATTTGGGGACAGCGTGAGTGTCGGCTAACTGATAACCGGGAAACGTGGATATTGAACACCTGCGACTTACCGAATGATGCTGCTTCCTCAGCCTGCCCGCAAGCCGTCTTATCCATCTCCTTCGCAAGCTTGGCAACATTCTGCTTTCGTACGGCCTGTCGCGACGCCTTATCCGCCTCCTTGGCCGCCTGCTGAGCTGCGACTTGATCTCGCTTGGCCTTCGCTTCCGCCTGAATGTCCTCGCGTCGTCGAGGGGCCACACCAGCCTCGATGGCGGGGCGGCGACCACGCGCACTTGCTCTAGCCGTGCGGCGGATTGGTGCTGGTGTGCTTTCCTGGGTGATGTCATGAGGTGAGCCCCGGCTTGATGCTTGTGATATGGCTCACTTGCCTGGTGAACACAATCGGTAGGCGTGGCGTCTTCTTGAGCAGTGTCGGGTGCCACGCTGGCGAGGCTAGTCCCAGATTTGCGGGCCTTTTTGTGAGGTATTCCAGCCTTAGGGGCCGGAGATGGCGACGACCTCTCGGCAGAAGCAGAACGCTCCTGTCGTGAGCGTCGCCGTGTGGTTCTTCCAGACATTGAGCAATTGAGGGAGATGGGAGGAGAAGTCACGAAGATTTTTGGCGCCTAAGGGCGGGACTTGTGAGAAATCCAAGCTCCTCTGCCACGCGCTCCTGCTGCTGATGCTGTCTTTCTGTGCACCACTCCGCCTCAGATACTCTCTGCTTACTCTCTCTTCCTACTCCACCATGGGACGCTATTGTAGACTGTGCAAATACACGTTCGGCACCCTGCGCATCTATCAAGCACACCGGCGAGAGGTTCACCAATATCCGAGGCCGTTGTTGGCTGTATGGCGCAAGCGAGAACACAAAAAACTTGACGGTGTGTTCGAAATTGATATTTGAATGACTTCACACCTCATGGGTTGGGTTCCACTGTTCAGCGCGAAAATGCGACGCCAATGGCAACTTCATTCCGGAATGGGCCGCCCCTCCTCCGCTTCCAGATGACATCGACTGGGCGCCGTTCCCAGACCGACCCGCGTTCGAGTTTGCTGAGCTTGTGTACGAACAGTCGCACCTATCAAAAGGCAAGATCAGCAAACTCCTGCAGATTCTCGCAGCCAAGCACGTCGTCGACGGAATGCCCGAGTACGACCCACTTTACAAGGATCACAAGGCGCTGCTCGAAGCCATCGACGCGATCGAATACGGAGAGGCAAACTGGAAGACCTTCGCCGTCCGGTTCCGCGGACCCGTGACCCCCAACTCGCCCGCCTGGAAGCGCGAAACCTTCGTTATCCACGCCCGAGACACCCTCCGTGTCGCCGAGCTTATTGCTGCATGCCCCGATTTCGACGGCAAATTCGACTACGTCCCCCACGAGGAGTATCTCGCCGAGGATTGTCGGCGGGTCTCAAACCTGATGTCTGGACAGTGGGCGTGGAAACAAGCCGTACGTCTGCTCGCCCATTCTAGTTGTCAAGTACTCACCCTCGTGACCCTGTGCGTAGGATAAAATCACCGAAGACCCTGCGACGCGAGGTTCAATGCTCGTCCCAATCATCCTCGGGGCCGACAAGACCACAGTCTCCGTCGCTACAGGCAACCAGGAGTTCCACCCGTTGTACATGTCCATCGGAAACTTGCATAACAATGTCTGCCGGGCACACCGTGACAGCGTCGTGCCGGTTGCATTCCTCGCTATCCCCAAGAGTACGTCTTCTTGCTGATGCCAGCTCTCTATCCTCTCATATCTTGTTTTGCTTCTAGCGGCTCGTCAATGGGAGAGCGACGAAGAGTTCCGAATCTTCAAGAAGCAATTGTATCACACGTCCATTGCCAAGATCCTCGAGCCCCTCCGTCCGGGCATGACCATGCCCCATGTACTTCGCTGCCCCGACGGACACTTCAGGTGCGCCATCTTCGAGATCGGACCTTTCATTGCCGACTACCCCGAGCAGGTTTACCTTTCGGGTGTCGTGTCTGGATGGTGTCCAAAGTGCGTGTACCCCATCCTCAGCGGCGAGCACTTGACCAAGTCCTGATCACACTATCGCAGGTGCTTCTCTATACCAGACCGGGTCTTCGTTGCCGGTGATGCACGCACTCGAGCTACAACCGAGCAGAAGAAGGCGACCTATACGTTCGAAGAGCAATGGGACGTATTCGGCATCAATCCTGACGTCGAAGTACGTTCAACATGCTGTGACCTGTTGTTTCCAACTGACACATTCGCAGCCGTTTACCACCTACTTCCCTCGGGCCGACATCCACGAATTGCTGACCCCCGATCTCCTCCATCAACTGATCAAGGGGACGTTCAAGGACCACCTCGTGACATGGGTACTTGAGTACATCAAGAGCACCGCTGATAGCGATCGAGAAGCCAACAAGATTATTGATGACATTGACAGGCGGTGAGTTCATCTGCAGAACTGTTCGTCGCACAACAGCCTTCTGACTCTAGTTTATTCACCTCATAGAATCAACGCTACGCCACCATTTCCTGGGCTGCGACGCTTCCCTCAGGGCAGGAACTTCAAGCAATGGACTGGCGACGATTCGAAGGCCTTGATGAAGGCAAGTTTCATCTGTAGCTACCACACTGTTTTTCACTGACATGCGTCTGCTCAGGTCTTCCTTCCAGCAATTGTTGGGTATGTCCCCGACCAAATGGTCCAATGCATTGCTGCCCTCCTCGACTTCTGCTACATCGCTCGACGCTCTACCCACGACACTCATTCCCTGGCAGCTATGGAACACCTGCTCGCTCATTTTCAGCACCTTCGTGTCATCTTCGAAGAAGCTGGTGTTCGTATCGACAACCAAGAAGGTTTCGCACTGCCGCGTCAACATGCGCTCTTCCATTATGTCCGGAACATTCAGCTCTTCGGCTCCCCGAACGGCCTCTGCTCGTCAATCACTGAATCGAAGCATATCTCCGCCGTCAAGGTTCCCTGGCGCGCATCCAGTCGCCACAACGCTCTCGGCCAGATCATCCGCAGGATAACACGGTCCCAGAAGATTGCGGCCGCACGCGCAGAGTTTGGGCGCCGCCGTATGCTCTTTGGCGATGTTTTGAAGTATGCCCGCATGGTGATGCGTCACCTGAACGGAGGCCACGACTCAGACTCAGACTCGGACTCCGGCTCGTCGAGCTCCGACAGCATCTCTGAAGACCGAGAGGACGAGCGGTTCCGCTACCTAGCCGAGGCCGCAGAGGTCGACGACGACAGGGTTGAGGGGCAGGTACGCCTCAGTGACACACCAGGTATGTTCGCCTGTTGAGATGCGGGATAATCTCATACTGACGTGCTGTTTCTAGCCTACAGGAAGACTATTGCAAAGCTCGCTCACGCACTGGACCAGCCAAATCTGGTAGAACACTTGCGGCGGTTCCTGCAGTCACTGCGCGACCCAGAAGGCCCGAACCCCGACCTCATCCCGTTGGATGAGTGCCCCTACGTCTGGAGCGGTGAGCGCATGGACGTCTATCAGTGCGCAACCGCGACGTTCTATGCTCCTAGTGAGCTCGCAGGTCCAGGAGGGATGCGCCGTGAAATGATACGGGCGACGCCGCGCTGGTTTGGACTCTATCCACGGTTTGACACCGTGCTCGTGAGCCTTGATCGCGACGCGCTTGGCATGGATGGTATGACAGTCGCACGCGTGCGATGTTTCTTTGCCTACCCGGATGAAGACACCGTGCACGAATGTGCCCTTGTCGAATGGTTTATCCTAGACATGCCTGAACGAGACGAGGTCACAGGCATGTGGATTGTTCGCCCAGACGTCCATGAAGACGGCACTCGTGTCACTGATATCATATCTGTTGAGTCTGTTGTGTGGGCTTGCCATCTGGCCCCGGTTTATGGTACTACCCCTCTCCCCCATGACTTCCACTATGCCGACTCGCTAGATGCATTCCGTAGATACTATGTAAACTGGTACATCGACTATCATGCCCACGAGACTATATGCTAATCTAATTAATACAATCTCTGGCCGTCTGACCCGTCTGACCTTCTGAATGTCTGACAGGGTGGCTATCCAGGCATTCAGACGCTCAGAGAAATATGTGATTACTGATGATGTACCTTGGCACCTCGGCGAGTCTCATGAGCACATCGCCGACGGCGAGCGGTGTAGGCACTCACCCGGGCAACATTTCGTACTTACTGCAGCCTCGGCGATACTGTGTTGTACGCCCCTCGGCGAAGGTCAGGACTTTGAAGCTCGGCGACTATCCCGCGATTTCCCTCTGTAATGAGTCCCGCAGGTTCGATGAGCGATAGGGATGTCTGACGCACCCCGTATTGCTTCATACAGACCAACAAGGAATCGCTCGCGGCGAGCCTAAGTCACGTCAAGTTGAGAGCTCGCCGAGGTCGCAACCTTATGCTGACGAACAATGTCAGACTTTGTCGCCGCTGCTTTGTACCCTGCCCCCTGTGGGAGTCAATGTCAAGACAAGCACACATACCGTCTCGCTGGCGGACGTATTGAGTAGTTTCAGAAATTGAGGGGCGTCAGTACACCAAAGAGCGGGCTGCAGAAGTACTCACTAGCACCAAATAACTAGCCTGAGCCCAAGCTGCCGACCAGAGGAGCAAGCTAAAGCACTCGGTCGGCCGACCAGGAGCGCAAGGTAATGCAATTGGCCCGGCCGACCGAGAGGGTAAGCTATGCCAGACAACCGGCCGACAACTTGTCGGCCGGTTGTGCAACGCAGATTACGGGACGCGACCAGCCGGCAAGGAAAGCAAGCTATGAAACGCGACCAGCCGACAAGGAACTCAAGCTATGTAACGCGATCAGCCGACAAGGAACGCAAGCTACAGGGCGCGACCAGCCGACAAGGAAAGCAAGCTACTGGACCTCGTCGGCCGAGCAGAGGCAGGAGCTGCTACCTGCGCCAGCCGGTAAGTCGTACAGTCGTTTGCATAACAAACTGCAGTGCGCGCGCGCGGGGCGGCCTATTTGTACATATTTGTAGCGCCCCAAGATATACCATATTGCCTTTTGAGGGAGACATACCACGTCAGGCGTTAAAGATTCCGTGACATGTTGATATGCGGAACCCTAGTACGAACTTCGAACTCCTCCACGATCCACGAGCACCACGCTCTTCGTCTCTCGAGCACTTCGTCTCTGAGCACTCTCCGAAGCTTACAAGCATGAAGTCTGCCTACCTCAGCCTATCTTGTCTGTGCAGTATACCGGAAGCCTCTGCTTTTCTTACCACTAGCTAGCACCCGGAGTCTCGAGGCAACTGCGAACCCTCCATCACGAGTGCCGGATGTTGCGAGCTAGTGCTGATCTTGTGCGGGGCATGTCTTGGTCAGGTGAGTAACCGCAGGGCCAGATTGTCGTCTCAAATCAACATCTGACCCATACTAGTGTCGTTGTGCGCGTATAAAACCCTGGCCCCAGCACAATCCACCGTTCATTCCCCCCCTCTCCTCCTTCGTCGCTTGTGGTCACCGGCTACCCCATTCCTTTCGTTCTTTTCTCTCCATTTCGCAGAGCAGGGATATGGCAGAACTGCCTGTTGGGGGCCGGCCGTCGGAACTTTGGCTGCAGAATCCGGCATGGATCGGTACGTTCTCGCACATTGCTTCCTTCTGACACACTTCCACTCACTTACACATGCCAGATGGGGCCCGTAACCCACCTCGTATCTACTCCCTTCTGGAAGAGATCAATGCCGACCGTGTAGCAGTTGGCTATCCGCCGCTGCTCCCCGGGTTTGTGCCCGTTCCCTTCCCTGGCGTGCCGCCTATTCCCCACAGCACTGCCGACACTGCCCTTGTCCCTCCTTCCCAGTCTGTCAAGACCACCGGGGCTGAGAAGAGCTCAGATGAGCCAGTCGAACGTCGTACGTGGCTAACTTCTCGTATGACTTCATTGGCACTGACGCAGGCCGGATAGCGATCGACGGCGCAGGACATCTGATCTCTGTTGCCGTAACCTACACCCCTCCGTCCTCTACAAACACTCGGTCCACCCGCACAGCTGCCAAGAAGGCCAAAGAGAAGCATGTCAAGTCTGACCATATCCGCCTCGACATCGCCTCTCGCGCAGAGTTCATTCAGGCTGCTCTGGCCATTCACGAACTTGACGAGCAATACCGCGCTGGTGCGCACTCTGGCCCAGCAATGAAGGTCTGGTGGACTGGAAGGTGCATTCACTGGTATCCATGCTACTATCATCGGTGTTCGCTGACCCGCAAGTCTTGCAGTGGTGGCAAGTCTGATGCGCCAACAGTCGACAACGATCACGACTTCGAAGTCACACGCACCGAGATCATGAAGCGCAACAAGACCAGCACGAAGGTCAACATCGAGTTTGACCTTGACGGCATGGAAGGGTATCGTGTCCGCAAGCGGGTCAGTTGCCGACTTCCTGTGCTGTCCTACTCTGTTCTGATGTTCTATAGCCTATCGCAACTTCCGCTTCAGGCCAACCAGATGATGATGACGAGCTGCGGCGTGGCGAAAAGGTATGTGTAACAGTGTTGCCGTCTTCTGCCCGAGCGCACAAGCTCATCTTATCTGGTATCAGGTCCCGCGCCTCGATCTCTTCTCCGAAGAAGAGCAGCTCGACGGCACGATGATCTTGCAGCTGAAGGCCAAGTGGCCGTGCGCGCGGCACCAAGGCGAGCACGGTGAACCGGGACATTGCTATGTCGATGCTTCTGGTGAACATCTCGGTCTCAACTCGCGCAAGCTCAAGCTCTGGGCTGCGGCGATTGTATGTTGACTCTCTACGCTGTTCGGTAACATTACTGACCTGATTACGTAGCGTGCCGCTGATGCAACCAAGCACCACCCGCCCAACACTGTCGAGTTTGACTGCCTTCGTGATGGGCGCCTGAACACCGCGAAGGCTCGTGGTCGAACTGGTCCGAACTAGTGTTTGAAAATCCTGTCCTGTCCTGTCTTTTGACCCCCAGTCAGAAGGACACGAGACAGGACCGTAGACAGGACACGTCTGTTAGGGCCGGACAGGACTCAGGACTGGTGTCCCTCCGAGGACACATTGGGACACGTGTCCTCGGACCAGTTCAGACCAGTCCTGATAGAAGATCGGTCCAGACCGGTCCTGACGTGTCCTTGGACCAGTCCCAGCACACATGAAGTACAACACAAAACACGATGATAAGTTTAAACGACTACAGGTTTGACTAGTTATCGAGGTCAAGATCAAACTCAAGACTATCTATGCTGTCCAAGTCGTCGTCACGCTCAAACTCAGCGCGGTCCGAGTCTGCATACAGGTCCACCTCATCTTCGCACATCAGCTCGAACTCATGCATGAAGACCTCCTCTATGATGTCGTCGTTCATACGAGCGAAGTCAACAATGGACGGCCTCAGATGCCGATCCAGGGCCTGCAAGGCCTCGAATGTGTCAGCACCTAGGCGCGAGCGGCGGTCGGTCGAGACTTGTTTGCCGCGGGAGAAGAGAGCCTCAACTTCGACAGAGGAAGCTGGGACAGCGAGCAGATCGAGCGACATGCGCCCGACCGTTGGATAGTTCCGCCAATATGTCTGCAGATGATCAATCAGAAATCTAGATGAGGAACCGCAGTGATCGGAGGTACTTACCGACCAGAAATCGAGCGGGTCCGTGTCCTTCGTGACGTCCGGCATAGGGTCGGTGAGATAGCGGCGAAGCTCGTCTTGCCATCCGCTGTCGTCCTGATTGGTTGTGGCCATGCGTTGACGGCGAACACGATCAAAGTCGTCCTCGTCCTCGTCCACATATGCTGCGGACACGCTAGAAGCGGGTTGGCGGTGAACGCGAGCATCGGGTTCGCCCGAGTCAGTGCCTGTAGCCCCTGACTGTGTAGCGTCACCGTCCTTCTTCGAGGTTTTCTCGACCTTGAGGCGGATCGGCCAATAGTACTTCATCTAACGAAAATGTGTTAGTACATACAAGGCAAGACTAATAATAACTTACAGCGTCCTCGACGACCTTGCGAGCATACGCGGTCCAGTTCACTGCATCCGGATTGCCGGCACGGATCTCAGCTTGCTGCTCCTTCTCTCCGCCCCACTTCTGTTCAATGTAATCGAGCTTGTAGTATGGCTGTGAAACTAGAGATACGTCAGCGCGGAGTTCAAGCGCAGAGCACAGAGAGACTTACATTGCGCGAGAATGTATACATCAGTGTTGTCGAGCTTGAGGTAGTACTTGCGCAGTTTCTGGATGCCGCGATCGAGGGCGGGGTGGAAGAGCACGAACTTGGGGTCGGCGCGGCGTTTCTCCCAACGCGTCAACAGCGCCTCGAGTGCGGGAATGGCGCGGTGCAAGGTCGGGACACCTTCCTTGTAGAACATCTGTAGATAGCGTGTCGCGTCCTGACGTCGAATCATCAGTACTCCATCTGTACATAAATGACAGAGCGTGCGAGAACTCACACCAAGGAGCTCAGTACATAATCTAACGCGTTCCCAATCAGAGTTGTCCAGGCGGAAGGCGGACCACGGGATCTTCTTGACGATCTTCCCATTCTTCCGCACAGTCGTGATGGGTCCGAATCGGCGGTCTGCAATATCCAGAAATGCATCGATAGCCTGCATGAAGGCGATCAGGGTCTAGGGTGATAGAGAAGACAGCTTGCAACTTACGTTGCGGAGTTGGTACGCCCGGAAGCCCATCTTGTGGGCGCTGCCCCAGCGAACGTTCGAGTGCAGCGGGATGATTAGGGGCTTCTCAATACCAGATTCGATCTGGCACTTGAAGAAGACCTCCTTTCTTGGGCCAGAAGCCTGGAGCTAAAGGATGCGCGTGAGTTTTCGGCACTTGCATGAACGTGAGGGCCTCGCGCGCGAACACGTACCTTGACCGCAAGTGTCCGAATCGTAGCAATTACATCAAGACCGCCGGCGCTGACACGGTTCTCGGGGAGTGTGGGATCATACTCCCAAATCGCCTCACGGCTCTCGATGACCGCTACGTGCGTGACCTGGCCCATGAAGTCTTCAATGCCCAGTTGGACCGAGTGACTCAGGCACCTGTCAAGCATGTCAGTGTGCAATGCAGGCGGCATGAGAGACGGTGACATACCCAAGACGCCGCTGCCGCGCCTTCCAATCCTTGACCCCACGTCGCTTGAGAAGCTTAGAGATGACGACGGCTGTTTTGTCGTTGTTGTTCGCATTGTCCGCAGTTATATGACCGAGCTGATACAAACTGGTTAGTGAAGTGCCCATGCGCCACAGCAAGTGCGCTGCGTACCTTGTTTTTACCTGGCTCTTTCTTCGTCGTGATCCCCACGCGGTCCGTGAACTTCAAGAACCATCTGGCGAGGTTCTCGCCACTGTGGTCGCCGGTGACAGAGCGGCATGCGATCACCTCGACGCGCAGCCGCCAGCGCGCGTTAGGATTGAATTCGATCCAGTGCGCGAGCATGCCGAAGATGCTCGCGCTCGTGTTCTCTTGCGTCCAGAGATCCCAGTTGACAGATGTCGCTCCCGGCGCTGCCTGTATCTCCTTCCCAACTTGAGCGAGGAAGTCGCCGAACTTGTTAAAAATATTCGTCTTGATGTTTGCACTTGAGGGCAGCTCGGAGCGCGTGGTCTTGGGGCGCATCACCACGAGGCAATTCGTGAATGTAACGTCCTCGGCGACCAGAAGAGCCTGTGTGTGCGGTTAGTCAACACAAGCAGAGATCAAGGATTTGTTCACGTACCTGTGCGCCGCAGACGACGTGTGTGGTGACCGCGTCGAGGATGGCATGACGCGAGAAGGCGGTGGGTGCCTCGACCTTGCGGACAACGCCGTCGAGCGTACTTTGAACCTTAATTGCCTTGCCCGCTTTTGCTGCCGCTCGCTCTTTCTTCTTCGCCGCCAGCAAGGCCTTTGGCATCGCTGCGTCCTTCTGAGGAATACTCCCTGCTTGACATCTCTTCTGGTACTCTTCATAGTGTTTGCTGCCTATGTGTCGCCGACAAGTCGCATTAGCCCCTCGGTACCATCCAGCGCGACCTCCTTTCTTCTTCTTGACGGCCACATCCTCTCTGCAGCAAGCTGGTCAGTATATGAGAGCACCGCGCACAGGCAGCAGCAAGTACTGACTTGCATATCAGACACCACCGACCCCGCTCCGTGACACGCTCGTCGTCAGCGTACTTGAAGACGACTTCCTTCCGCGCTGAGAAGATGGTCTCCAGGTCACGAGTCATCTCCTCTTTCGTCTGGACACGCTTCCGAACGTGTAATTCGCGACCATCCTGGTAAGTTGTCATATTAGCGATGCGTCTAGCGGTCATGTACCGTGTACTAACCTCGTCGTTGTCTTCACCTTCATCCTCCTCCTCCTCCTCCTCCTCCTCCTCCTCCTCCTCGTCCTCCTCGTCGCCGCCTTCGTCATCAGACCCCCGCTCCTCGTTCCCTACTTCCTGCACATCCTCGTCACCCTCACCCTCCTCGAGCTCCCGCTCCTCCACAACCTCTGCTGCCTCGTCGTCGTCGCGGTTCTTCCTGGGACCGTTGGTGCGCGCGCGCTTTGCTGGTGCCTTCTGGCGCGTCTGCGTCTTCTTACGCTTGCCATTGCCGACTTCGGTCGTCTCGTCGTCGCTCGAGATGACTTCAATCTCTGCATCTTTTGCTTTCCTCTTCGCTGGAGTCCGTCGCGTTGTCGCCTTCCCTCGCGTTCTATTGCTAGCAGGCATTGATGTCGAGTAACAGAGTGATAGAGTAATAGAGTAATAGAGTTTGAAGTCACACGTCCCGAAGGCTGAGAGAATATTGAGGGTGAGGCAGGCGTCCATCATGAGCAGTAGCTTATATAATCAGGGACCTCCGGATAGACTTACTGTTCCGCAATGTTCCGTTTCTGAACACACTTTCTGTCCCAATAGCGCCGTGCGCTCGTGTGCTGGACAGGGGCAGGACCAGTCCTTCCTACCTGTCCTAGGACTGGTCCGGATCGGTCCTTGTCGGTCCTCTGTGACTGCGTCATGACCAAGGACTGAGGACATATGCGCAGACAGGACAGGTTGAGGACATATGATAAGTCCAGTCCTCAGCGGTCCAAGTCCGGTCCGATCTCGTGTCCTCAACGTGTCCTAGGACTGGATTTTCAAACACTAGTCCGAACCCACCCGCTGCAAGTTCTAGCGACATGTCGTCTCTTGTGATGGCCGCACTGCTGCCACTCATCACCAACCAGCTCACCGCGGCTTCTCAGGGAGCTGTCCCATTGGCTGCCGCTCAGCCAGCTGTGAGCGCACCATCCACCCCTCGTCGGCGCCAGGCACAACCTCCTGCAGTGCCCGTGTCACCCTCTCCTGCTGTTGGAACCGAGCTTCATACCTGTATTGGTGACTTCCTCAAGGCGAAGGGTATCGACGTCTTGGACGCAGAGCCCGCGCTGGCTGACCTTGAACTCACACCCGACATTGTCAACGAGGTCCCCATCGCGCGCCTCTGTGACGTGATGTCATGTGTCGAGGGGCGTGGCCGCAAATTTCAAGTCTTCTGCAGGGATTGGGTTGCCCGTGTTGAGGACAAGCGTCAGCGTGGTCTCTAATCCTTGAACCCTGTTCTCATTCCTTCTTCATCCATCTATCATCACGTCGTCTAATTTTTCCAGTAGCATACTTTTATCTTTACCTCATGTAGCCAAGTTGCGCAATAATACATCGTCAAGGAGAGTAACCACAGTTCTGAATCCAACCAACCGCATCCTCAGGAGATACCGACATAGCGGCTTGATGAATCAGCCATGGGCGCACATCTGCGTTCAGGGCGCG
Source organism: Sanghuangporus lonicericola (assembly GCA_016618145.1). NCBI lineage: Eukaryota > Fungi > Basidiomycota > Agaricomycetes > Hymenochaetales > Hymenochaetaceae > Sanghuangporus > Sanghuangporus lonicericola. The sequence goes on along the minus strand of WJSG01008400.1, from coordinate 6,136 downwards.
TGCCTCGTGCCGTCGCAGCCATGCCTTGATTGAATGGAAGGCCTGCTCGATAGGGTTGAAGTCAGGTGAGTATGGAGGAAGATAGACCAAGCGTGCACCTGCAGATGTCAGAGTATATCAGCAATCAGGGCAGTAGAGCATACAGAGCTCCAACTCATACCACATTCGCCCTCAATAATCGCACGGATGTCATCATCATGATGGATAGCGCAGTTGTCCATGACAACAACACTGCGTGGTCCAGGATATGGTGTCAATTTTGGTGCCTGTATAGCATCCCGCCGCTGCATTCAGCCGACAAAGACATGCGTACAGTATTTCGGGGTATTACGCACCAGTTGGTCCCGGACAAAGGAGATAAACCGGTTCTTGGTGACAGAACCCTCGAACAAATCAAGGGCAATGATCCCATCGACCGAAAGGGCGGGTAGAAGTGAAAACCGCTGACCACGAATGAAGGTAGCCCGCTTCACACACGCCAGTCCCCGTGGTGCCCAACCCTCTGTACGCTGGTTTGTACGGTCATCCACACTGGACTCGTCAAGCCATACAAAGCTCTCCATAGAAATGTCTCCATACGCTGCCTGCCAGGTGGCTCGAAGAAGTTCATTACGCTCGAGTGCTGTCTTCGAGAGGTTCTTGTGCGTGATTTCGAGACGTCGGACCGTGCGGCTGAGGGTTGCGAGAGACACTTCGATTTTCCGGACCTCTGACAGCTGCTCCTGGATCTCGTCGAGGTATATTGTGGGGTTGGCGTGGATGAGGGAGGATATGTACGTCAGGTCGGCTTGGTCCAAGACTCGCGGCCGGCCAGTCGGACGAGCGTGCGGGTTTGAAGTCTGATTGTATTCACGGTGGTTGCGCAGGACGGTATAGATGGTGCGCTCGGAGCAGCCTGCAAGCAAAGCTATCTCACGGGCAGACATATCTTGGGCATGTCGCCATTCGATGATACGCTCCTTGAGGGTTTCGCTGAGGTGGGGAGGCATGCTGATCGGAAACCAGGACGAAAATCGTGACAAGTCACGACAAACCCTAGCATTTTGAGGCGATACAAATATGTACAAATAGGCCGCCGCGCGCGCGCGCACTGCAGTTTGTTATGCAAACGACTGTAAGTGCAATGTGAGAGGCCCGCGAGTGCAAGCGCTCACCTTTGCGGCTTCGCCGATCGTCCCTCATGCGCGTCCGCCTCAACGTTGGCCCCGACGACGAGGACCCCCGCCGGCAACCTCGCAGTGTCCTCCGCATACCTCTCGTCATTCGCCAGAATTTCCATAGCTGAACTCGCTATCGGTATCAACCCAACCTGTCTCGCCGACGTCAATTGCGGCTGCCCCTAGGGGGCACCGGCCGACCAGCAATCCTGAACATTGGTCGTCATCCGCCGGTGTCCGCTGGCTTGAAACCCAGCCAGTTTGTTGCGGTCGCTGTACAGTGAGTCAGGAAATTGTAGTGCCATGGGCTCTCCCATCGACAGTCACAGTCCAGCGTCGGGGGTCGTTCGCAGCGGGCCTCGCCTCGACACCGCGAGCCCCCGAGCCCCGGGAGCGGCATCGTTACTCGTACGATCTGCTCATGGACGGCGGGCCGCGGTGCTCGTGCGAGCGTGTCGGGCCTCGGCTAAGGATTCTACGTCAAGTGACAAGTACGTTTTTGGCACAGCACGCAGTATGCATGCACGACGGAGCCGCGATATCTGCTGGTTGAGACAGCGCGGGGTGCGCCGGCATTGGCTCATCTCGTCCTCGCCTGTCGTCTCCCGACTCCCGAGTCCCTTCCTGGGCATCTCAGAGTCATATACGCTGGGGTCCGACTTGGTTGACGTCCGCACGATTCTCCTCCCAGTACAGACGCGTACGTTACCACACCTACCTCGTCCCTTGACTCCCGTGAAGCTGACATCAATATTGTACATATAACGGACAGCCGTCGAACCTGGAGTTGCAGCCGCTGGGGACTTTGAGGATCGACTCCCCTGTCAGACTACGCATCGACGGGTCACTTCTTGGATCCCCTCGCACACATACTGATACAACGTATCACCCACCGGTAAGTATGCACACAGTGCTCACCAGCTGCAGGAGGGCGAACGCGGATCGTTCTCACGACCCCGCCGCAGAATGCCGCCGCCCGCGTCGACACAGGGCGACGTGGGCCATGGCCACGATCGAACCGAGCTCCCTCGCGGGTCGCAAACACGTTATACAGACGCTATCTCTGTCTCATGCCGGGCTGACGTTGTGTATCGGTCAATGCTGCTGTCTCCGGCTAGCACGAGGTTCGAGTCCTCGCGTCCTGGCCCTTCGGTCCTTCGGAGTTCCCTTTTTGTCCCATTTTATGAGGTGGAGTTTCGTGTCCGCAAGACTCAGGAACATGGCCAGGCGACGTCAAATCTTCAAAGGTCAGAGGTGCACGGTAAGTGCTCTACAGGGAGACTTCTACACTCAATCATTAACGGAAATCAGGCCATAACGACCGACGTTGTGTAACGGCAAACTTCTGCGGGTCTCCTCGCAGCAGAACGGGGTTCGAGTCCTCGTGTCGGCTTGAAGGGCATCCCTAGCCTCCTTTTTACCCCTCTGCCTGCCTCCAAGGTTTGCTGATTTGCAGGCATGCGTACGCTCGGATACGGAGCAGCCAACATGCGGGTATTGGAGCACCCCGCGCTGTCGGAGTGCACGACTCGGAGCACGCGCCGCTGACAGTCCGAGCGATTGCTGCCTCCGCGTCCCGCTGGCATGCGCACTCGGAATAACCCTGGGAAGTGCCTCTTCCCTCCCAGCTCCACGTTCGCGACAATGATCGGGTACCGCTGCGCCCAAGCAGCTGACATTGTAATAACGGGCAGGCGTCGAACACGCGCACACGGGTGAAACTAGTCCTCGGCGGCTTGAGGTTCGACTCCGCACGTCAGATTGGGATGCTTGAGGCGACCTTTTAGTCCCCACACACAGAGTCTAGTGCCAGCGTGCCGTCATACGCATACGATGGAGTCCCGCGCACGTCGTTCAGTCGAGCGCTGATCGTTCTAACTTCTCGTGCTCCCGCCGCAGACAGCCTGCCATATTGACCCATAGAGGCTACCGACATACTTATCGTATTGTCCTCCGGCAGCCTCAGGCCTGCGCTATGGCGCCGCGGACACAGAACCGTTATGCTCTTGCAACATACAGAACGGCGGCGGTATGACAAAATCATTCAATAACTCACTCCCTTCCCAGGTCGACGTTGTGTAGCGGTCAAAACCGCTGTCTACACGACGTACGCTAGGGACGGTGAATACGAGATTCGACTCCTAGCGTCATGGCCTAAAGCTTTCCGAGCGATCTCTTTCGTTCCAGCGGTCCACATGTAGGTGGCGTACATTTCCTGTCTCACTGGAATGCTTTGACATCCCGAAGAAGTTGCGCATGTCGTTCCCGGTCCGGACGAGTCACGACATCCACTGTCAAGATAACCGAGTCCGAGTCAGCCTCCGCGTGGCCATCCTGGACCCGTCGACTCCAGCTCTCGACTCAACTGCTCAGTGCTTACTTATCCAGAATCCTTCCGTCGTTACACGCTGACAATGCAATGTTCGAGTGACCGTCTGTCCTCGGTTCAGCCGTCATTGCAGCGGGATTCATGGAGCCTGTCCATCTCGAGGCTAGTATATAGGTAGTACGATCTCCCACTTCCGTGCCAGTGTTGTGTACTCAACAGGGCGCGGCAGCTCCGGAAGTCCCGCTCGGACGGCGGACGCGGCAGCGCGAGGTTCGACTCCTCATCTGTCTTCCTGGGCTCTATCCTGTCAGAGCTGGCAAGGGGACCGAGGTGAACTCGAAGGTCAATCGGAAGATCCAGTCCCATGCTTCTTAAAGTTGACGAAGACCACTTACGAGATAGTCATGTAGATCATGCTGGTATAACGCGCACTGGCAGCAAACTGGGCAGAAAAGCTCGACCCCTGAAGTCGGGAAAGAGGATTGAATATTGCCAATTGCTTGCCCCGAAGTCCCCGACTCCCACGGAGCCAGCGAGCCGCGAACGTCGTCGCCAAAGTATGGAAGGGATTATATCATGTCCTTGCTAATGTAGAGGAGACACCAGACCCGACGAACAAAAATTATCGTAGTGATAAAGCGCTCTTGGAGGTCGAACATAGCACAAGTTGCTCATGAGAAGCATGAGCGATGATATAGCCACTCGTACAGAATCCGATAAACCCATACGAGATGTTCCTAATAGCCTTGAGTACTCTTTCCCCAATTCCTGATGTCAGCCTCGACTCCCGCGTACACCGGAAGCTTGCTCCAAAGCGCACGGCGCAGCCCACGGACCTCCCAAGTCATCGCATCATGACAATGCGAACACAATTGCCACCCGTCGTCTACCTCGTGGAGCCGTGTGATGACCCCACCATGGAGCGGGTCTCCCCTCAGGTTATTGTGTATGTTCCGACATGCCTCCTTGAGCAGTTCGTGCCGCGTCCTGTCGCAATGGTCTCCGAAGTTCTTGCAGCGGCTCTCGACATGGTCTTGTGCGGCCCACTGGACGGCGATCCGGGCCTCGGCCTTGCGCAGTCGCTCCTTGAGCTCAAAACAGAGCAGGAGGTCCGCGGCGCCGAGCTTCTCTGGGGTGCCATCCGCTCGCGTCGTCCCTGCGAGAAGAGTGGATGGCCGGAGCTGTGCACACATGTAGAGCGCGCCAGGCAGGAGGTGGACTTTTCCTGCCAGGCGGATAGCGTTCACGGCTTCGATGGCGTTGGTGTTGTCGAACACGACCCGAGGGTGCAGGAACTTTCCGCCGAAGCGATGCTTGTCCCAGGTATCGAGGTCCATCGGGAAGATGGAGCGGAAGCCGCGCATGCCTTCGATGACGAAGCTCTGCACCCGGTATCTGTGGCCGATGCGTAGCCATGCTGCGAACACGGCAAAGTCTACGACAGTATGAGGGTCTTTGCCTCTAGGAAAGCTACGAATACGTTAGTTAGTCAATCACACCGGTCCGGTCAGGCTAGCGCTCGTCTTACCCGTCGTAGACCACCAGAAGAAAGTGCTTAAAGTCGTACGCAGTGTCCGTGACGCGCACTGTAGGGAGGCCATCGAACGTGTTCGTCAAATCCGCTTGCCCGCCCCAAGAAACGGGCTGAAACATGCACTCGAGGGCTTTGGAATGACGGGCCACGACGCTCTTGTGTACCCGGAACGCTGTCTCCTGCGCGATCAATACTATGTCACCGTCTGCGTACCACACATGAGCATCTGGTCTGGGTTGGTCGGTCTTCTCTGTCTTCCGCGCCACTTGGCCTGACACGGAGTGGCGTTCGGACGTGGAGCTGAATGACTCCTGTAGGAACACGAGACTCTAGTGAGTTCCCCGTCACAAATCAAGATGCCGACTGCGACTTACAGGCGGAGACACAGGTCGAGCTTTTGAAGGCATGGTCACGAAGGTATCTGAGATGGTGTCAGCGGTAAGAGTGGCCTGACTTCCAGTTTTCAGCAGCGAAAGGAATGAGAGCGCGATAGACCTTTGTGCTGTCTCGACGCGTGACGTCACGCGTCAAGCTTCCGAGACGCGCTGCAAGGTCCTTGAGGATAGCGATCTGTATGTGCATCGGGACTTCCTTACACCATCCGATATGGTGTAGTGGCTAACATTATCGCCTCTCACGCGATAGCCCGGGGTTCGATTCCCCGTGTCGGAATGGAGGGAAGCTCCTCTTTTTGCCCTCGCATTGCAACGTCGGGGTGTTTGACTAGTTTACTTACCGTACTTAGCGCGTGTTTACGATACGTACCGTTCGTTGGCGAGGATTGTCTGCTCATTTTTGCCAATATGTATGACTTAAGCAGTTGACTATACTTGATCGTGGCAATACACATGCGTCCGTATCTATGAATTGGAGGTGCTCGTGCGAGACTCAGGGTGTCCGCGTCGTCTCCGCGGGTCATCGAAGGTGATTGAGTGGACGAGATCTGGGATCCGATGCACGGACGGCTTAATACACTACCTTCCTCATATGGGCTTCGGACTCCCACGCACAGTAAGAATCACCTGATCATCACTGATTGATAGATTATTAAACTTGGCGTGCCCAAGGGTATGGCGAGTCTCCTAGACTCCTTTCCTGCTGTACAAGCGACTACTA
>WJSG01008389.1:0-10020 GCA_016618145.1 Sanghuangporus lonicericola | reverse complement strand
AAACTGCCACGATGAAGCTCGACCGCTACTTGCTCGCTGGGCAGCCGAACCCCCTGCGAATGCGGGCACGGATGCGACCAGGATCTCTGCCTGGACACTTCTACATGATACGGATCCTAGACGCGGTCTTGCACTCCGCTCAACGGCTCGCCGAACGGAGAAGGACTAGAGGGCGGAGCACACGGAGGTGTCGACGGGTAAGAGTAGATGTGAATTGAGGTGGAATGTCGGTCTGGGAAGTAGGTGGGGTGGAGCCTTCGATACACGTGAGTCTACGTCGTGCGTTTCCTTCCCTTCGAGATCCTTTCACATTCCACCCATCGTCGCGATGCTATGCCCTCGCAAGTTGCACCTCATATTGACCTGATACGTTGCACACGATCTGCTCGCCAGAATACATCATTCGTTCTCTGTAGGTGTATCGGCCTGGCCCGAAGCCCTAAGCCACCCTTTACGTCAGAAGAGCGGGATAGCAGCGCCGTCTGGCACTTGCAGCATCTCGGCCGACGTACGTGCCTATCTTCCCCCGCGTTTCCTATCCTCCGTCGCCCCTGGAGGTCCGTCCGCTCTCCGTTCCGGGAGCTCGCTCGCCCTACCGCCTGTGTCAGGGCGGACCCTGACATGCGTGTTCATGCGTGTCCAGTGACATCGTCGGAAAGCAAGATATACGCCTGTCCATCATTGCCAATCCGCCGCCGTACCCTAGCTTTCCTCCGCCTACGAGACGGGCTGCATCCGCGTGTTCGAGGAACCCAGTGGACTGGGCTCGAGACTTGCGTCCTCAATGGTGCGTAACGCTCCCGCTGACGTCTTCATACATTGACGATGTATTCATCTGCTCTCAGACCGATTGTGTTCCCTGCGCGTCCGACTCCGGTTGCGAGAATCATGCCAGCCGCCCCGCAACAAAGGAATCAGTGAGTTCCTATCTGTCCCGTACCCTTCGTTCTGACCAACTCCTTGTTCTCGGAAGATCCAGTATCCTTGGGTCAGCCTGTGTCTGGGGATACGAAAGGTCCTGATGATCGGACGGCCGCTCGGCGCCCGCGGCCTCGAAAGGTCGCTCGACATGATCGACAGCAATTCACTATTACTGCTCGACGCTGTCGACCTCGCATATTAGGATCGGGTGTTCAGTTGAGCTGCATGCGGTATGTCGCATACCTGCACGCGAGTGCTTACTCTCTGAGAGAAGTCCATTCGTCACAGTGCGTTTTGGAGCACGCTTCCGGCAACGAGGTTACTAGCGACTCGGACGTCTCCGCGTCCCGGCAAAAGCAGAAGCTGCCCCGCAGTGGGTCCGCCCGCACACAGCACCTCGTGGTCCCGTACAGCTTCCTTCCATCGCGTTCGAGTACTCTTACGACGCAGCCTGACGATGTCGAGTAGTCGCGTCGGCTATGTGTCCGCTCGCTCCCGTGGTCGAGGTTCGACGCTTCTTGGCCCGAGCTGCGAGCTGCAACGCAAGAGATCCCGCTATGTGGATCTGTCGGCGAGTTCAGGCCATAGGTAGACCTCGGATGGTCTCGGTCCGCTGCAACCGGCGTGCAGACTGCCACGGATGCAACTTGCAAGGCTTCAAACGGGGAGACCGTGATGACGCTCTGCTCCTCCAGTATCTGTGCTCGACTATGTCCGACGTGAGGGCGAGTTGTAGAGGCCGACAGGTCTCCCTTTCCCGCACAGCCGACCGCCTCCGACTAAACCGACGTCTATCAGATAGACCATCAATCTGTGAAGAAACATATCTGCATAGAAGGGGACATGAGCACGGGCCGTCTCGAAAAGCAAGGCGGATTTGTACCGCAAACCCGAACGCGTCTAGGACTCGAGGCTCGAGCTATCGACGACCTCCCGAACGTCATGGCCGCGGTATGATCCTCTGATCTCCTCTAGAGATACATAGCATTCACTGACAATGCGCAGCCTTGCCAACAGCAAGCTGGTCGCAGATAGAACTCGATGTACAGTCGGACGGTTAGGCACAATCACGATATGTGTGGGTGAGTCTCATCTTTTTGGAAACGTACGCGACTAGACTAGCTGACGACTACGAACTACTCGCGACTGAGGGACTTGCAGCTGGGTGACGGCGCCTAGAGGACCACGACCCTCAGCTCGTGGGGCTCCTGTCGCGCAGTCCCGTCGCGACATCTATCTCGGCAAGGTAATAACTCGAAGACACTGGTGCGATCCTCATTTTGCACCCGTGCATCACTCGCCGCCTGCTTCCGGACGTCCTCCGCTTCCTGGCGTAACCTCGCGACCGCGCACGGAGGAGTTATGTATATTCACCTTCATCTCGGAAGCCATGAAGAATGCGTGCTGCGCGCCACGTCCTGCGACTGGTCCCTACAGAAGCACCGCGCAGCGAGTGCAACATTCGACCCGTCCGACGGCCATGCAACTCTCGGCCGCGATCAATACCGACGTCGGAGCTCCACGCAAGACACCAGGTTGAAGCGTTGTAGACATCCCAGTAAGGCTCAGAGGCACGAAGCGCGAACCTGTCACTGCTCGTGAAACGGGCCGACATCGTCGAACACCGAACACAGTGCGTTTCATCCCTCCTCCATCTCATCCCTCACAACTCAAGCTGTCCGACTCCTTCTCGCATCTACAGCTCGTGAGTCGTCTTCAGTACCGGGAAGTTCTCCATAGCGCCCTCCGTGCCCAGGTTCGCGCCCTTGACGAGCAGTTATGCCCCCTTGGCGTTGCCGTAACCGGCCTGCAGGCCCAGAAGACACTGCCCCGTCGAGCCGTTGACGCGGTGTCGGCATATCCCTATCTCATTACCTCTTGCAACGGCTTTTGCAGGACTCGTACGTGTACACCTCCGAACTGCGTTACAGTGACATGTCTCTCACCATCCTGCTCGCTCATGCAGCTACTATCCGGTGCCCGTTCGTCTCGCATCCAGTTGAAGCGCGTCCCATTGTTGAGTTCTGCGCTCGCGCGAAACCTCTGCCAGCGAAACCTCACGACTTACCCTCGTGCGCTCGCTGGTAACCCTCATCCCATCGACCAGTGCTGGACCCATATCAAGTGACCCTGGAGCGCGTTCCCCATGCTATACTCAGCACCGGCAGGGGTGCGTTTAGCGAAAGGGTCGCTTCAGCGCCGGAATCAACTTGAGGACAGAGACTTGCTCACTCTTGCAGCCCGTGTCGCTGGTGTACTTCGGTGCTCCCTCGAGTTCACAGCATTGCAGACCGCCCATAAGACCGCATAGCCTAGGTGTGATTGGTGGCGGAGCGAAGCCGTACGCCGACGTTACTACCCCTTGCGGTTGGAGCTGGTCCGAGTCCTCTCGTCGACGCCCAGCAATCGATTTGACCCTCAGCTTCTGTATGCAGAGGACTTCCCCCACTCGACACTTCGGGTTACATGGGAGTGTACGCATCGAGTTGCAGACGGTGGCGGTCGAATCGAGCTCATCTCTAACACAGCGACTCGGACGACTCTGTAACATCTGCATCGGCGGCTCCCAGCCACCTCGACTTCTGGCGCAAGTATTCTCGTATTCACTCATGCGTGCGTGACATACCGACTTTCTCGTGTCCAAATGCTGAGTATGTGAACAGCAGTGATAGCGCCACAGACATGCTGGTACAGACAGGTGGACGTTGCAGCACGGGAGTCAGTGGTCACGGTCGGCATGGCTGACGTCCGCAGACGGACAACAGCAGCTCCGAGCGGGGATATCAGACAGTAAATCGGTGTTCTTGACGAGCAGGGAGACCCCGAAGACTGGGTACATGATGTGGATCGGAGGGAGGTCCACTGATTGCATTTCATCTCGGAGAGTACGGTTACTGACTTCGTTGTGATCTCGCAGGCCCATACCGATGCTTGAGGTTCCGTTCTTGGGGAGTTGTTCGCCCGACGAAGCCGGCCGTAGGGTGAGTTCTCATGTTCTGCATGGCGACCGACCGGGATGCTCTCCAAGACATGTGTACACCATGATGATGACCATTATGCGGCGGACCCTCATGCGGTCTTGGGGCGTCATTGCTTTGACGACTGGGCTTTCGGACGCTCCGGGCAGCGGCGGGCCTCTGCAGACGACGCGTCAATCTCTTCTCATCAGGCACGTGCGGCGTCGCGCTCCACTGCAGCCATTCGACGTGGCGCAACATAAATCGGTCCCCAGATGCGGCGTCGCTCAATCTCATACTATCATACGGGGAGCCTGAAGCGACCGACAGTCAGCGAGACGCATATCAACAGTCCTCTTCATATCCAAATGTCGTCGAGCTCTTGGACAATTGGGGCCCTTCGGCCCTCGGGGCGCGGGTGCGACTTCATCAGGCTACGGGTGCTTACGGGGCGCATTGGGGGCTGCATTTCGCTTGGGTATTGTTGTGCTGCTGAATGCCTTGCGGCGAGACCGGGGAGGCGAGCCCTTCGGGCGGCGTGCAGGGGACACGATGAGCTTTTCACGGACGTCCTGGCCGGGCTATATAATGAGTAGGGCTCCAGGGTATGAAGCGCATACACCCAATACTCGAACTCGCATCCCTCGTGCCCCTTTTCGAACGAATCTCACCTCGAACATAACATACCAAGCTCAAGATGTGCATTTGGCATTGGTCGGTGGCAACTGAATATCGAACTCTATGAATTGGAATAGCTAATGATGAGCTTCAGGACCCAGAGTGTGTTCACCAAGTCCGTATCTCTTGGTCGTATTACCAAGGATAAAGAACAATTACTCATTAGGTTCTCTCGCTGATGTAGGTGCGGTCATCCGCTGTCTGCGCCACAGAAAGGCCGCGTAAGTTCACATGAAGCACCGCATGTCCTGATGAATTTTCACGGTGTACAATCATCACTCACTCCTTTCGAATCAGATGGACTGCAGAAACAGACGCTGCATCTGGAGCACCGAACACGACATGTATTGCAACGGCCTAACAGAGAATCATCAGGATCATATCTACTACACCGCCGCGTGAGTAATCTTGAAATGAAGTCATCGAAGCGACCATTTATGTCCGAGATTCGTCGCTTTGCTCCTCACAGGGCCCAGTCACAACGTGAAGATGTGGAATACACCTACTTGGACGGCTGGTGTTCGAGGCAGGACTGCATAGCTGCTCGTAACGAGATGTTGAATCAGCAGCGGCTGGACCAGTTCGACCATGACTACGATAAGAACAGGGCGGCATGGAATCCGTACAACTACGGACGGCGCCGCTAGGTGCCGCTGCCAGCGATTGGGGACAACCGTTCCGTTCTTGTACTTGTATCTCGAATTTGTAAAATGCGCCAATACTTATCTTCATATGTTTCCTTTGCCCTATCATCCTCCGTATTCTGGGTAGTGTTTCGTCTGGAGATGGGTGTCAAGACTCACTGAGAGTCAAGACGGTCACCGCCAGCCTGAGTCATGCCGGATCAGGCAATCTAGACGCGCAATGACGTGTTTGCGACTTGCGGCCAGGTCGCGACTCCTCTTCGTATCGCCTCCATGACTTGGATCGCTCTTCGCTCTCTACCTATAAGTTTAACGTTACCTTCTTCGACGGTACAAGACGGCCATCGACCAGGACAAGTCACCTGCTTTGCACGACCCACGCCCGAGCGTACCAGTCCTCAGTCTCCCGACGGAGATCGTATGTCGCCGCAGCGACCAGCACCAAACCAGGGGGCCGGCGAGATACGGGAGCAAGATAACCCGGAGGTGAGGGAGGTGATTGGGTTGTTGTGGGTTATCCGGGGGACATGACGCTTCTCGAGAGACGTCGCACCGGGCGGTAAGCACAAGAGGTTTCTCTCGCTTCAACTTCATGCCGTCCGTCCTATCCAGGCAAGACGAGTATACCTCTGAGGTGTTAGGTGGACTGTGCCGCTGCTGCAAGGAAGGTACGTCGGCAAGTTCGTGCTCGGCCGTATACGGTCGAAATTGTGAACTTTCCCCGGCGAGGACCGTCTGCAACACCATGTCCGTGATGTTCCAATGTCTGGAAATGCCGCTTCTCCGTTACGATATCGAGCCACGCCCCAAGCTCAAGGCCAACACTGTAGTCCGTGTTTCAGTCGTCGTCGGGACTCAGTACTCGGGAGTCTGTGTTCGTCTTCGATCTTGCGCGCGAGTATGTGTTGTTGCTGACATCGCAAACGAAACCACGTCCACCGAAATTTGGCCTCTCGAGCAGTCAACTTACATGAAGCATGCAGTGTACGACGACTTAACTCCAGTCCTCCTCCTCCTCCTCCTCCCGCTCCCGCTCGTTGCTGGCGCTGAGGCGGAGACTAATATTTGTGAATTTAACTGTCACCTGTAGGGCTCTGCACGAGCATACTTCGGCCGGTCTAGCTTTGGAGAGGCGTACTTTACAGGTGAGTTTCACACTGGTCCAGTGTCCGCCGTCCGGCTCCTCACCTCCACTGCCGTTCCGCTTCCTTGTCCCCCGCCCCTCCACGATACTCGCCGCAATTCGTAACGAGCCGTCAGTCCCAGAAATGAGTCCAGAACACTAGAATCGACCTAAAAGGGCCTATAGGCCTCGGACGGTCTCGGCCCGCGGCGATGAACCCCGCAAAGCACAGGCGCCCCGACCCAGAATGGCCTGTGCTGTCCACCGCACGTCCAGCACGCAAATTCCGTGCTGTCTCCTCCGATGGCTTGGCCTCGTGCCGGCGGAACCTTTCTGGTCTTATAGAACCTCCGCGCTCGACAGTGCTCCCCCAGCAATCCACAACTCGTGAACTTTACACCTTCGCACACTCCCTCCCGTTCCTTCTCCCCTCCTCCTCCTCCCTTCATCCCGTCGATGCGGTCTCTGAGTATTCTACTCTTGACTGCTTCGCTCTCCGAATACGCTTCAGCGTTCACCGGCGGTCACCGCGACATCTACCACGACCAATATGGCCAGGACCTCCGGCGACGGAACATCGTCTACGATGGCCAGATCGCGGACACGTACGACTTCGTCATCGTAGGTGGAGGCACCGCCGGACTCGCGATCGCGTCGCGTCTCTCCGAGGACTCGAATACGACGGTCCTCGTCCTCGAGGCAGGCGACACCGGCGACGCAGCCGCTGACACAATCAGTACGTTCGCCCCTTTCGACATGGACTCTGAGCACTGACCTCACGCTTGCAGACACACCCGTGAACGCCTACTACCACGGGCTTCCGGGATCCGCATACGACTGGGCCTACACGACCGTCACCCAGCCCAACGCCGGCAACCGGTCCGTCTACTGGCCCTGCGGCAAGCTTCTCGGCGGCTCGTCTGCCATGAACGGCATGTACCACGTCCGCCCGTCCAAGCTCGAGGTCGACGCGTGGTCGACTCTCGTCAATGGCACCACCAAGTGGAACTGGGACGCGCTGTTCGCCGGCATGAAGGACAGCGAGACGTTCACACCACCGACGTCCGACGTGCAGGCCATCGCGAAGATGGAGTACAACGCGGCCAGCCGCGGTACCAACGGGCCCATTCATGCTTCGTATCCCGGCTTGTGAGTCTGCCGCTTAGCTTGTCTCTGTACGTATGTTCTGACACGTCGAACAGCGAGTTCTCGACGCTCGGCAGCTGGACTGCAACTCTGGCCAATGCCGGTGTCCAAGTCTGCCAGGATGCGTACGGCGGCGATCCGTTCGGCGCGTACATCGCCACCAACTCGATCAACCCAGCGAATTGGACGCGTTCGTACGCCCGCTCCGGGTACATCGACCCTCTCCCTCCTCGCGACAACCTTGCCATCCTCCCGAACGCGACCGTCACTCGTCTGCTGTTCGATAACTCGAACGTGAACAACCTGACCGCGACCGGCATCGAATGGGCCGCCTCCGCAGATGGCCCTCGGCAGACGATCAAGGTTCGCAAAGAGGTGATCCTCTCCAGCGGTGCGATGGGCAGCCCGCGTGTCTTGATGCACAGCGGTGTCGGGCCAGCGGACGTCTTGCAGGCTGCGGGCGTCGACGTGCAGGTCAACCTCCCGGGCGTTGGGCAGCATCTGCAGGACCACTTGGTGCGTGGTGATGTCTTCATTCTCGCGTTCTGCGCTGATGCCTGCTGCAGAGCTCCGGTCTGCTCTTCCAGACGAACACCGACACCGCCGCGTCCTTGTACGCCTCGAACGTCACCGGCAACACCCCAATCTTCCTGTCCTATGTCAACTCGGCCGTCGCATACGTGAACTCCACCAGCCTGCTCGGCGCGGACGGCGCAGCGAGTCTCAAGCAGCAAGTCTCCGACGCGCTCTCGTCCTCGCTCTCGTCGCTCGTCCCGAGCCCCGACGACACGGTGAAGGCCGGCTACGAGGCGATCTACAACACGACGCTCAACACCATCTTCCCCAGCGACGTCGGACAGGTCGAGATACTCCTCCAGCTCACGAGCAGCGGGCCGAACGGCATGAACGTCCTCGCGATCCAAGCCGGACTCCAACACCCGTACTCGCACGGCCGCATCTACATCACCTCCAGCGACCCTTTCGTCGCGCCCGCGATCGACCCGCAATACCTCTCGCACGCGGCCGACATCGTCATCCTGCGCGAGGGCCTGAAGCTTGCACGGAAGCTCGGGGCGACGGCGCCGCTGAGCGCGGCGGTCGTGGGCGAGGTACAGCCGGGCACGAGCGTGCAGAGCGACGCGGACTGGGAGGCATGGATCCGGGGGCAGGCGAGCACGGAGTTCCACCCGTCGTCGTCGTGCGCGATGCTGCCGCGCGAGCTCGGGGGCGTCGTCGACGAGGACCTGAAGGTGTACGGGCTCGCGAACGTGCGTGTGGCGGACGCGTCCGTGTATCCGATCTCGGTCTCTGCGCATGTGAGTCGTCTTCGGATACAGCCTGGTAGAATTTAGCTGACAGGACGGTTCTAGCTGCAAGCCCCGACGTACGGCCTCGCTGAGCAGGCGGCGAAGATCATCCGGGCGACGTACAACGGCGTCGGATGGCCGTCGTCCTCGGGCAACTCGAGCTCAGGCTCGAACAACGGCTCGAACAACGGCAACGGCTCGAGCGACCAGACAGACAAGAACTCGGCATCGCGCCTGGCCTCGAGCGGCGCGCTTGCTCTTGCGGCAGGGGCTCTGCTCGCTGCGCTTCTGTGATCTCGGACACGACGCGCGCCCTCTCGTATCTCACACCGTTCGTTTTTTTTCTCCTTCAGCCTTCGGACGTCGGCCCTTGGTAGTGTGGTGTCGGACATGGCGCGCTCGAGTTGCGCCTCCTCTCGCTCTCTCGTCCCGCGGACAGTATTTGCTTCCTGTGACTTCGCCCATACTCTCCCCTCCTTCCTTGGTTATCGCTATTTCGCTCCGGACGAAGGACCTTTCCCATTGCACGCTCGCGGCTAGTTCGCGAGCGACACTGACTTCATATGTGCATCAAGAATGTTACACTGTAATTCATGGACACTCGCATACTACCCCGTATACCCGCACTCTCTCTCACTGTGTAGCATCTCGTTGATGTACAAGTACTGTAGTTATTTTACCGTAGTCGATATACCAGACCTGGTTTACTCCATCGCGACTCCCTCGTGACGTATGTGAATCCGACACCGTGTCTCCGACAGGCTTGAGAAGATGCGGGCGATCAGCTCGTCTCTTCCTCCCATCCTCGAGCTCGCTGGCCTCCGCCTCCTCCGCCCCCTCGACGGCGCCGTATTCTCGGGCACGGCGTCGAAACAACTGGTCCAGGTCGATCCGTTCCGACTGTTCGGCGCTGATTACTTCTGTTCCCGAGTCCCGAGGCAAGCGCTTCAGGCCTTCCCCTCCTCCCGCTCGCTGTTCTCAATTTTCCAGCCTCTGTCGCCTTTCTACGAGTTCATTTGCGTCTGCTCAACTGTTCGTGCTTTCGGCGAGACGTTGAGACGCTAGGACAAGCCCCTTTCTTGTTCTCGGGATGCCAGTTCTCGGGATGCCAGAGATTCGCAGCAGTCGCCCTCCCGGCCCTTCTACGGACCATTCCGCCTCGGAGACCACACTTGAACACACACAAGTCTCTGCCAGCGCTGGGCCGAGCAATTCCGGGAAGACCAAGACTGTCGCGGCACTCG
>WJSG01008388.1:0-11707 GCA_016618145.1 Sanghuangporus lonicericola | reverse complement strand
ATTCCGACTGGGCTTCGGATCCAGCGACCCGACGGTCTCAGACAGGATATTTCCTGAAGTTGGCGAACGGGATTTTCAGTTGGACTTCTCGAGCACAGAAGACCATTGCGCTCTCGTCCACTGAAGCTGAGTACATGGCACTCAGCGATTGCAGTCGTCAAGTAGTCTGGATTCGCAACCTTCTGGGTGAGATCGGCTACAGGCTCAATCCAATCCCTATCTGCGGGGACAACCAAGGCTCTATCTTCATCTCGTCCAACCCTGTGACAGAGAGCCGGTCGAAGCATATCGACATCCGCTATCACTACATTCGGGAAGTCGTCGACAACAAGCAAGTCGAGATCTTCTATGTCGATAGCGACAACAACCCTGCAGATATGTTCACCAAGAACCTGGGGCGAGTCAAGTTCTTGAAGTTCAGGGCTATGCTTGGTCTCGAGTTCCCCTAGAGCCAAGCAGGCACCATCCGTTCACCGAATTTGCCACATACGCTTGCGCACACTACCGTGGTGCTTAGCGAGGGGGAGTGTTGAACTCGGAAGAGTTCCGGGCCGACCGGTTCACGGATTACCGGTGGAGCCGTATTGATGCATGTGAATAAGTTATCACTTATCACTGATTGATATCAGTTACTTTCTTTAGTATTTGCTGGTATTACATAATCCGCCCTGTAAGTAGTATTTAAGGACAGCCCCTGCAGGGCCAATAGACAAGTCGCATTCTGCCTCCTCTCGTGCCACTGCACTAGCGTTCACACAGGTGAGTTGCCGGGTGCGTACACTGCGTTAGGTGCCCCCTTCAACAGAGCCATATATACCTGTCAGCTTCAAACGTCAAACCCACTCCGACTCTGCTGCAAGTCTCAACTCTCGCCAATCATCCTAAGCAAGCCCGCGGGAGGTCGGGTACTCCTACCGCCAGCCAGGAGCAGCACCGGCACGAGCCTGCTGCTCCGCCCACCTCCGCTCCTGCTTCCGAACCAGATGCAACGCAGCGAGTACATCCCTCACATAGCCCCATCCAGGGGAGCTCTCCACGCGGGGACGGACAAGCCCGCCCCGGTGCTCGTCGTAGTCGCCATGCCGGACGCGCTCAAGACGGGGGAACACCGCAGCTAAAAACTCGGCAACTCCTTCTCCGGGCTCGGCATCGTATCCCACATAGAGCCGGACCAGCGAAGAGTCCTCGAAGCGTACCTCTGGGAAGGTGCCCTCGAGGTCTGGCCAGGTGTTCACCGAGAGACCGAGGGACTTCAGAAGCGCGCACCGCAACGCAAGCGGCACCAAGTCCGCCAGCGTCGTCTCCCATGGGGTCGCCGCAACCTCTGCTTCGTATAGGTTCATCGCACATTGTTCCGGAAATGCGCGAACTGGCTTCGGATCGTGTAGGTTGAGCTGCTCGAGGTGAGGCCAAGCGCGCGACATCGCGTCGAGCGTAGCAGCATCGACCACGATCAAAGCCCAGCCTTTGATCTCCAGCTCCGCCAGCGCGGGTAGGGTGAGGAGCGGGAGGATCGTCTCTGACAGGTCGCACGGCGGCTGCACGGGATCGACGGCAACCTCGAGGCGGCGAAACGTTTCTCGCGAGGGATGAGATGCTACCATGTTGAAGAGTGATCCGAGAAGAGACGGTGTGACCAGCGGTGCTTGAGAGTATTGTTCTGGACTGGGTGAGCGTCGTATGGAGAGGCTCTGAAGACGTGTGGAGGATACGCAGTCCAGGAGCGAAAACGCTTGGGGAAACTCGTCAACCCACACCTCGAGTTCCCGGAGCTCTGCAAACATAGCGCCGCCTTCCAGGATGATCGGCATCTCCGCGGTGGTAGGATGGTCGTTGGGAGACAGCCATACTTCCAGCGTTTGCAGGCAAGGAAGAGACCCAATGAGCGCAAGCGTGGAAGGATGGATGTACAGACATGTCATGCGGAGCTCGCGGAGATTCCGAAGCTTCAGGAGATGATCGGTAATAGACACATATATATCCCCTCGGTGAGAGCACGGTTCGTGTTCCAGATGAAGCTCCTGTACGTTTGGAGAGAGCGCCGCCAGCGTGTTGAGATAGTACGCGAGGTCTCTGTCCGCATCCGAGAGGTGAAGTCGAACAGTGCTGAGAGTCGGAGAGAAGAATGAGACGGTATCAAGGGAGTGTTTATTCAGTTCGAAGTCCCGAGAGTCGAGCGTCAGCAGCTGGTGGACGAGCGGCGAGGGCCCCCTCTGCCCGAGAGCTTCCCAAACCTCCGGATGTACGCTCGGCTTCGAGAATTCGTAGCACGAGTAGTCGTGGGTCAGTTCGCGCACCAGCGCAGCGTATTTGTACCACCGATGGAAGTCGCCAGGGGCAGGAATGCGAACAAACCGCTACGATCGTAAACACAGGTCAGCAGACGGAGAAGAACAGAAGTACGTCTCACGCACCATGACCACCCAATTCTTGGATGGGACAAACTCTGAGGACTCCTCATTCCCATTGATGGCTTCAGTGACGCATAGATCGGAGGGGAGGGTGTAGAGAAGCGGAACGATATTGTGTAGAGATCGCCACAGGACTGAGATGGCAGGTTCGTGGAACTGAGAGCACGTCCTCGCAAGCATAGACAATGAGCCTCTTCCTCGATACGAGTAGGGGTTGTGGGTCCAGAGATGAGAGCAGATTCGGGCGAGGACATCCGGCGGTAGCGACAACACGTTGGTAACCATGACTGCGTCTGCGAGCAAGGTATCAGCTCGACCAACACTCCGAACATAAACATACTTCTTACGCACAACGTTGAACACAAGCTCAAAGACAAAGAGGCAGAGAGGAGACCTGTTCCGCCTCCACGAGGGTCCCGAGGGCCGACCTACGTGGATACGTGGCAAAGAGGACGCTGGTCAGTACCTCAAATGTTCCTGACTGCATCGACAACTTACCAGCATCGATCTCTTTGATCGTTCTCGCAGGTCGACAGCTTGCAGGCGGTCGGGTTGACAGTAATCGAGGGCTGGAAAGCTCAAGTGCTCTCGAGGCTGCGGTAGGTGACTCCGGACAGAGCGATTGCCACGTGCAGTTCGCGTGCGTTTCAGACTTCTCGTCCCCGGGCTTTCGTTTGGTACGACTCTCGTCTTCTCCTCGTTCTCATCTCATGATTCTCATCCAGACTCTGCTTTCTCAACCGGCTGCCTACTAGCACCCAGGAGACCAGACTGACTTGATATGCGAGTCCGACTGCGTGAGTGCGTGAATGATCAGCGTCTGGCTTGGCTCACGAGAGGTGAGTACGCAGACCGTTGTGTCGAGTTCTCGTCCGATATTGACCGAGACTCTCAGACTTGAGGCCGAATTATGTGGAAGGGCGCGAAGGAGGCGATACCTCCGGGCGTCGCGGGTATTTCAACCGCTGCATGGAACCACTCGCAAGCCGAATCCACCACCTCGTGGTCCTACAACTGACACCAGCGAGCACTGCGCACTGCGTCTCTTCAACCTGTACCCCGGTCCCGTCACCAACTTGATCGCTGGCCAAGCACGCTGCATGAGGTGCCATTCTCTGCCCGGGACGCTCACGGATATCCGGAGTAAGATCCACCGCAAAGTCCGGGTCGCGACAAGGTAAGCAAGCCAACGCTTTTACGAGCTCCCAGTCGTAGACGATTGGGTATATGACACATCATAGGTATCAGCGCGCAAGCATGGTAGTGGCTGACCCACAGGGATCGCCGTCGTACCCTAGGACTATATAAGACGTTGCCCGTTGCCGTGCACGTCTCCGGAAACGGTCGCCTTTACCCCTATCGGAATCGAACATGACGACGGACCATCAGTATACCTGGCTCATCACCGGGTGCGTACTTACTCACATCATGAAGTCCTAGTCCCCGCACATCGCACGGTCCTGACCCTCGTCCGCGCAACTCGACAGCTGCTCGCGCGGAATCGGCCTCGAACTGACGAAGCGTCTTCTCGAGTCGCCCGAGAACTTCGTTATCGCGACAGCGCGAAACCCGTCGAAGGCCACCGCGCTGCAGGCACTCGCGCAGTCCGCGAGAGGTACTCTAGAAGTGATCAAGCTGGATGTGGACGACGACGACGCGATCGTGCGCTCCGTCGAGGAGGTCAAGGCTATACTCGGAGACCGAGGGCTCGACTACCTTGTCAATAACGCTGCCGTCGTACGTCTCCGTCTCCGTCATCTTCTCCCGGGTGGGCTGACTAGAGAGCGCGCACAGAACCAAGAGATCGACACGCCCTTCACCATGAAGGTCCAGGGGTGGACGAACGTCTTCAAGACCAACGTCGCCGCGCCCGCGCTCATGGCGCAGGTATACCTCCCGCTCATCGAGAAGAGCACGAAGAAGACGATCGTCAACGTCTCGAGCTCGCTTGGCTCCTTCGTGTCGCCCTCGGGCGCGAGGTGGGCATCGTACTCCGTGACGAAGGCCGCCCTGAACATGCTCGTGAGTCTCATGTATCCGGATCGAGATGAGGTGCGGCTTACAGACGAACTCACCGGCAACAGACCCATAAGCAATCGAAGGAGCGGCCAGACCTCATGATCGTCTGCCTGAACCCTGGGTGGATCCAGACAGGTACGTGCGAGCCATCGTCCACGACGTGTGACTGCCTGACCTCGGCCGTGCGCAGACATGGGCACGGCAGACGCACCGCTCACGTTGGACGACAGCGTGCCGCACATCGTGCAGACCCTCACCTCGCTGAGGCCGGAGGATAACGGACGGCTCATCGACTACCGTCATGAGATCTTGTCGTGGTGATGGCGGCGACGCGTACTGCTCACGCGCGTAATTTCTGATAAACAACGGATTTCAGAACCTTGCGTTCGTCTTGGAATACTGAGGACCTGTCAGATCTGCGTCGATTTCCGGCTGATGAATACGAGTTTGTCTTTTGCGACCACATACTAGAGGCGTCCCGGAAACGGGACGGTGTTGACTGAGAAGTATGGAAGTAAACTTGAGTCAGAGACAACGACGGTCACTATAGAGTAGTCTATGTACTGAACATTTTCCTTGAATACCTAAGTTCGCATTGGCTGGGAGGCGGCGTAATCGTTCTGAGAAGGGAGAAGGAGGAGCGACGGGCGAGCTGAACAACTCGGTGTTGCCCGGAGCGCGGGGTTAGGGTTGGCGGGCTGCGTCCTCGTCGCTCGACTTGCTCTTGTCCACATCATTCTCCGCGCCCTGGACGCCCCCGACAACGGCGAGCTCCCCTCTTTCGCTGCTGTATCCGACATCCTCTCGACCCGCTGCTCGTACGCTCAGAGTCCGCTTCCCGCCTTCCTGTGTCAACTGTTTCCAGCGACGAAGTTCCGCGAGGCCTTGAGGCTTACTGGGTCCGGATGGCGATAGATGATGCCATGAAGGCGGCGGCCGGTTGCGGATCGCGGCCGACGTTGCGGGCTCGGGCAGGACACGGCTACAGAAGTACATATACAAGTTGAAGTAAGTCCTCACCCTTACCTCACTCGTTCTCTCGCCTTTGCCTCGCTGCTCGGTCTTCACGCGTTATATGTTCTCCGCCCCCTTTTCGCAAATGAGATCTCTATCTTTTTATGTCCTGTGCTGGCTTGCGACGTCCCTCTTCAAGAATCTTCAAATACACTCTGCTTGAACGTTGAACTCGCGTAGACCGATGTCTCCATCCCGAGCACGCGCCTCGTTAGTTGTTCTTGCGGCCGGTGTGTCCTGCTTCATCCTCTTATGCTGCCGGTCTTCCGCTTTTCTGCACCCGCACTATCTCTGGCCATCGCACATGCCACATCAGAATTATCGCAGTCCCTGGGTGCCAATCTGCGCAACACCGCCTTTCAGCGAACAGTCGCATACTCGGCACCTCGCACGTCCGTCACGCCCGTCCTACTCGAGGGGGGCCGCAGGTACGTACGTCTACTTTCAACTTCCATCCCGTCGCCATCAGCCTGCACCTCGTATACAGCTTCCGTCAGTGCATGTGGCTTCACGTTCTACAAGGGCCGCAAGTCGCGACGCACGACGCCCGCAGCGGCGCGGCTTTCCGAGCTCGAGGCGTGTCACTCGTCTTTTGGACGCGGAGTCAGAGGATGGCGAGGATAAGGAGTCCTAGTCAGGACCCGACATGTTGCCCGGTGCCTCCACCTCAGGCAGATCATAGATGAACCTGCATCGGGCTGTCGACATCACAACAAACGCGCGACCGCCCCTTGCGCGTTGCGCGAAGACCCACCCGGACGGCCGAACCTCGATACGCTCGGCGCATTCCCGGAATGTCGCCCCCGCCCCTCGGGCCCAGCGACGGTCCCTCCTCGCGACCCACGTCACGTATTGCGGCCTTTCGCATTCGATCAGCACACTTCCGCCGGCGGTTCAGCGTGGGTTTCCGTAGGAGGCAGCACGACCAGACGGTCGGGGGTCAGCTGTCTGTCGAATTTCCTGTGCACAAATTCGCTCATACGCACCTCAGAGCGGACTCAGGACGCAGAGGCAGGGAAAGCCTGACCAGACGGCCGTGTCCACGAATGACTGTCGTACTCCCTGTTCGATCTCTTGCTGGCTGTTGCGGTATCCGGGATCTCATCTCAGGAAGGACCTACTGAAATCATGAAATCAGAGTAGAGCTCGAGGCTTCTAGCCAGGTCGACAATTTCGTTTCGTCAACATGACAGGCGACCGCTCCTTGGTATCTCGTGAGGGCCCGACGAGAACGGCTACACGGCGATCTTCACCTCGAGCTCACGGTCCTCAGGACATTCACCGTACGTGGATGCAAGTTCCTGCATCTGTCTTGCGCTCGGTCCACCTGTTGAGTGCTCGTGGGAAGACCCGAGCATGGGGTGCAGGAAGACCACGACGAGGGTCTTGGCAGAGCGTATCGCTCGCGTGTCGAGGTCTGAGCTTATATATCGCATTGATCGCATTGAACTCGTCAAGGCCCCAATGCACGCTCTCTGGAGGCACCGTCTTCTGATATGTGAGTTGCTCAATCAACAGTTCACGATATCTTGCTGATATCGCCTGCAACGGCTGCAGGAAATATACTCCGGTCATAGTCGTATTCTGACATGTATTCGCCCTTGCTATGAATAGCGTATACCCTCCGAACATTCCTGACGGTTGGGATCTGAGACCAACACGTCCGACACACGACACGTCCGCCTTGGTTCGCATGAATACCCTTCGAGCTCCCAATGGCGTCGGGCCAGCCTTCTTTTCGAGAACCCCCACAGCCTCCACTTCGTCAAGCCGCTGGTAGTTCGCTTGCAAAGCCTTGGCAAATCAACGTCGACCTCCAGCTTCGTCCTACTACTATGTTGTGCGCGAGTCGTGAAGCTCGAAGAGGCCCCACGGTTACAGGCAGCGTGCGACACTGTCACCGGTGCTAGTTCGAGTGACTGACTCCGCTCGTGGTGTGCAGGGAACCCGCCAACCGCCTCCGCGGACTCGTATCCCGCAGTCTCACGCATCGTCTCATAAAGAGCTATACGGACGTCAATGGCCATGAAAGACGACCCTTCACTCCTTAGGCATCCACCATGGCTATCACTCATCAGTATACGTGGCTCATCACTGGGTACGTCGTCCTGCCCACATCCAACCGTTCACCGTGTCTCCTGAGGCCTGATGCTTACTTACCTGCATCCCTGTCTCCAGCTGCTCGCGCGGCATCGGCCTGGAGCTCGCAAAGCAGCTCCTCGAGTCGCCCTCGAACTTCATCATCGGCACCGTGCGAGACCCAGCGAAAGCCACCGCGCTTCAGGCTCTGAAGGAGACCGCCCGGGGCACGCTCGAGGTCATCCAGCTCGACGTCGACGACCCGAACGGCATCGAGCGGTCCGTGCAGGAGGTTACCGCCATCCTCGGGGAGCGGGGACTGGACTACCTCATCAACAATGCTGCGATCGTGCGTCCTACCTTCCTTTCTCGCTCCCTTCCACTGTCTCTTTCGCTCCCTTCCACTGTCTCTTTCGCTCCCTTCCACTGTCTCTTTCGCTCCCTTCCACTGTCTCTTTCGCTCTCTATTCCCCCTCGCGTCCCTCCTGTGCGCTATCTGACCTAGCTCGCAGAATCAGAAGATCGACACGGCGTTCACGATGAACATCGACGGCTGGGCGCAGGTGTTCAAGACGAACGTCGCTGCGCCCGCGCTCATCGCCCAGCTCTACCTGCCCCTTGTCGAGAAGAGCGAGAAGAAGACGATCGTGAACGTCTCGAGCTCCCTCGGCGCGTTCGGGTACGGCTACGGCGAGACGTGGGCGTCATATGCGATCACGAAGACCGCGCTGAATATGCTCGTGCGTCTCATCGCTGCTCGTTGAGTCGCGGTGGCAGCTGCTAACGGGAGGACTGCGTGCAGACGTACAAGCAGAAGGCGGAGCGGCCGGACTTGATGGTCATCTGTCTCTGTCCGGGATGGGTAAAGACTGGTGCGTATCCGCTGGTTGCTCTGCATGTCGATGTTTTGCTGACGCGCTGGTGCAGATCTGGGCGGGGACGATGCTCCGCTCACGCTGACAGAGAGCGTGACGGCCGTCGCGAAGGTGATCACCTCGCTCAAGCCAGAAGACAGCGGTCGGCTCGTCAACTTGAGGCACGAAATCGTCCCTTGGTGATGGCTTCCTAACTTCCTGCACTGCTCCACGGAATCGAGAAGCATAATAGAAGCGTGGTTTTTAGTATCTATACAATCGCTAGGATTCCGACTAGCCCGAGTCTGTTCAATTCTTCTTCTCCTGCAGCTTCGGCCTTCCCTGGAATGCCCACCCGATCTGGCGCGAGTGGTGCAGCTCGACGCCAAGGTCGTCCGCGAAGGACCACACCAGCCCAGGGTTCTTCTGGAACAGCCGTCCCACGAAGATCACATCCGCTTTGCCCTAGTGTCCGTCAGCGCACTGCATGCAGTCAGACAGAATACCGAGGGAAGAACGGACCTCATCGAGTACGCTTTGCGCGAACTTCCCGTCGCGAATGGATCCGACGGCAGACACGAGGATCTTGTCCCCGTGGGCCTGCTTGACAGCTGCAGCGAACGGGACCTGGTATCCCTGCGCAGAGGTCGAGACGCGCGCGTTCGGGCTGCTCCCGCCCGTCGACACGTCGACAAGGTCGACACCGTGTTCCGCCAGGATGGCAGCGAATCTGACGGTGTCCTCAGACTGCCAGGAGGGCTCGTTCGGGTAGACGTCCTCCAGCCACTCCGTCGCCGACACTCTGCGCACGCTGTTAGTATGGTATATCAGATCACAGTAGAGATTCGGCTCGCCTGAAGAACAGCGGCATCGTCAGAGGTATGACCCCACGGATTGCATCAACGACCTCGAGTGGGAACCTGATCCGGTTCTCGAAGCTCCCGCCATACTCGTCCGTCCGCTTGTTGCTCGTCGGGGTCAAGAACGAGCTAATGAGATACCCATGCGCGCCATGAATCTCAAGGACGTCAAAGCCAGCCCGCACCGCATGCTTCGCAGCGACCACAAACGCCTTCACGAGCCGCTGGATGCCCTCCTTCTTCAGCGCCTTCACCTTGGGATAGTCGGCGCTCCACGGGACGTCCGACGGCCCCCACACGTCGTCGGGCCACCCGCCGATCGTCTCGTCCGCGATGGGTGGTGCGGCGACGAACAGGGGGACGGTGGATGCCTTGCGTCCCCCTGCATGCCGATCTTCTGCCCTTGGGAGTGTGCGAACTGCACGATGCGCGCCCACGCGCGTGCTTGCTCCTCCGTCCATATCCCCGCGTCGTCAGGTGAGGTTCGGCCTTCCGGGGACACGGCACTGGCCTCGACAAACGTCAGACCAGGGCCTCGTGTCACGATGCCGCCAACTGTATGAGACCGCGGTCAGCGATGTGCGGGATGCGGAAGCCGTCGGCGGTCGCAGGCAGACATACTGTGCGCGTCCTGCCAAGGCGATATCACGCCGTTTTCGGCGGAGTACTGAGCGAGGGGCGAGAGCTTGTGAGGGCACGCATGAGTTCAAATGGGCCCTTTCCCTGTCGAGCGTGGACTCGAGCTCACCCAGATGCGGTTCTGGAACTCTACTCCGCGAATCTTGATAGGCTGGAAGAGACTTGGGATAGGCTTGCCATCTGGCTGCGGATCGAAAGGCGTGCCTGCAGGAGGGTATTGTGCGGGGATGAAGTAAGGGACGTTCGCCGCTGGTGCATTGTGCTGAGGGCTCATGGTGAGTACTGATTCTGGCGAGACACGGGATGTGTCTCCGACTGCCAATGTCAAGATGAGCAAGACGGGAGATCTGTTGAGTGAGGGAAGAGAAAAACCGCACCGATATATACCCGCTGCTGTTGTTTTAGGTTACGTGATGTATCCTCCGACAATTACGGCAGTGAATGCACGAATCATTGCACCATAGCGCGCTTCGTAGATGCGTCGCTCGAGTTGCTGGTACCGGGCCGTATATCTTTAGAACTGGCTGTACTGAAAAGCCGTAAGGCGCGCAGTCAGCATATACAGACCACGCCGCTATAGACGATATCCCGGGGCTGTCGGATTGATTGAGAAGACGCCTGCTGTTAGCGTCAAGCATTGTCCCCGGGGTTTCATGACATACGCAACTGTATGCAACTGACTGATTCCATCGCATTCGAAGCCTGAGGACGGATCGAGAGTGGGGCTCGGCACTGCCCGCGAGCTTTTGTGGTTTATACTTGGAGGTGCTCGATGGCCCAGAACTTATCTAGGGCGCTCCGTTAAACGTCTCCACCGACGATTCGACCTGTCTACACTTGGCCGGCCTTCCACGTGAACGGATCGATTGCAGTACGCTCGAAGTCAAGAACAGCGCTACCAGGGAACCCGCTCCCCTTTGAAATTGAAGAACTGCCCCGAGTCCTCGGGCTTGAGGGACAGGACAGTCTTCAGGATACCCGCGACGCCGACTGAGACCGGCAAGGCCGCGTTCTGCCCGCCCATGTCTAGATGGCAACCAACGAAGCATGAGCAGTCTTGCATCGCATCTGTCAGCAGAAACGCAGTACTCACCCGTCTGGAGCCAACCTGGACACATGGAGATCGCAGTGATATCCGGCTTCTCCTTCGCCTCCTTGTACGTCTTCAGTGTGCACACCATCGCGACCGCAGCAGATACAAGTACGTGAGCCCAGCGGACACCAGGAGAAGGCAGGTCATACTCACCAGCATGTTGAGCGCAGCCTTCGTGACCGAGTACGACGTGCACCGCGTGCCATAGTCCGCGCCCATGCTCCCCAGCGTGCTGGAGACGTTCACGATAGTCTTCTTCGTGCTCTTCTCGACGAGCCCGCTGAACGCCTGCGCGACATACGCAGGGCCGACGACGTTCGTCGCGAACACCTGCTCCAGAACGTCGACGTCCAGCGTGAACGCGGTGTCTTCGCCGCCGAGATTCTGCACACAATCGTCAGTCACTGTCAATAAGGCGCCGTCGAAGAGCGAGCTCGACACATACGATCCCAGCATTGTTGATGAGATAGTCGACACCCTTATCTCCTACGATCCCAGCGACCTCCCGCGCCGCCTCGCGGATGGATTCCTTACTAGCGACGTCGAGCGCGACGAGATGGAGCCTCCCTTTCGCACTGTCCGAGAGAGCGTGCAGCTCCGCGGCCTTCGACGGGTTCCGGCACGCAGCGATGACGATGTTGGAGGGCGACGACAAGAGCTGCTTCACCAGCTCCAGTCCAATTCCCCTGTTTGATCTACCAGTCGGGAGCGTGAGCACTCTCATACGACAAAGGGCGG
>WJSG01008381.1:0-19823 GCA_016618145.1 Sanghuangporus lonicericola | reverse complement strand
CATCCCTGAGCGGTGTATGTTCCTGTCTCGTCTGGATAGGTTGAGGCTGACATCAGACTCCCTGTAGAATGATCTGTCAGTGCGGGCGAACAAGTTCGATTCAAGGAGACACACTTGGGGAGCATTACTAATCGTCATATTGCCTCGGATCTCCTTCGATTTAGATTGACCATTCACCCAACAAATACTTTGCAGCCGTTCAACATGAGAACCACGTGGGAGCCGCCCGGACGCCACACAACCCACCCGACCCACCCGAATCCGGCACGCCTTCTCGAGGAATACGTGCGAGTGCCGTCCGCGTCGCTAAGATGGCATAACAAAGGCTATCTGTCAGTAAGGCCGACACCTGACATAAGGGAGATGCATGAGGGCACCATGAGCAACCCCTTACGCCCTCGCCACCTTACACGTGTGCGAACGCAGCCACGGCGGCGACGATTGTTGCGGGAGCTTGCTAGACCTGCTCTCCGTTGTGGCGATACGAGAATTTGGTGAGCACTCATCTAGAATCGCGACTCGTGTTCCATCGACCACACTCAGTCTCAGGAGCGAACGAAAAGCGACCGCGGTAGTATGGACTACATGGTGTGGCGCGGGTCGTCCGCCTTCCTCACGAGGTGCGCGCTGGCGGAAGGGTGAGAGACCGACGCCGGACGACGGAGTCGTCGGACGTAGATTTAAAAAGCCGGCATGCTATTGCCCGCACATCTTCTCGGAACAAGGATCGTTATTGACCATGCTTCCATAATCAACTGGGCGCACTGCACGTACCTATGGCCCGTGTCCCAGATCCTGCGTCCACCCTGCCACCTCCTCAGTGTCTCCAGAGCCGCTGCAGCGCGTACTGATAGTGTAGACATGGTCCGATCGTTGCAGACAGCCCGGGTGCGGCCAGACCGAAAGGGAAGTTGAGAAATCTGGGGCGACCGTCGGACGTACTTGAGTCTGAAGTAAGCAAGAACTCGGTGCATGAGATGCATGGCGACGCCGGACCGTGTTCGAGAGGAGGCGGACTCCCCGACTTCTGCAGCAAACAGACGTCGGGCTGCTTGACGAGCGGAAGAAACCACTGTCTTGGTGCGGCTGGAAGGGGAGAGAAGAAGCGATAAGGCGCAACTTGACGATGGAGATCGCGCGTAGGGGGATGGAGTGCGCATGAGATGAGCATTCGTAGCAGCAAGACACGGACGCACCAGAGTTTGAGATGCTGCGACTCGCTCGCTGCCTTCCCCTCCCAGTCATCCCTCTGCACTTTGATCCAACAGGACTGCCGCCCAGCCTTACGATCCCTCGCCACAGTCAGACGCGGCGATTATTTCGTGCAGGACGCGCAGAAGGTCACTTTGGTGTCTTCTCGATACCCGCAGGGATTGGACGCGGTCATTGTTCTTCGTGAGAGGTGTTCTGTAGTCCCGGCTATCCTGAAGCAAGCATACACGCACCGAGACCCATCGCTGCCTGATCGCAGGCCGTCGCTTGTCACAGACGGACATCGCGCCTCATGACTCATGCATCAACGACCATGCTGGAGGTCATGTAGTCGTAGATGACGTCGCAGAGAAGACCCAGAGAGAGCGGGTTGACGGTGGACAGATGCTGCAGAGGGGGAAGACGAGAGAGAGGTGATGTATCGAGACATGGCAGATCGAGCATGAAGGTCGAGGTTAAGCCGCGGAAGCGCTTGGGGTGCGGAGCGGCAAGAGCCCTAATACCTGCGTTGCTACAAGTCTGGGAAGCATAGAGTAGCATGAGCACCCACTTGAATGCCGCCGAGCGACCGATCAGCTCCGGCGGCGTTCAAGGAAGGCCGCAAGAACCGAGACGCTCGCCCGTTGGCACATGTGCCCAAAGCAGTAACTGAGACGCCCGAGAAGTGCGCAGCGACGGACTCGTCAGTGCTAGGTCAGCCGCCGTCCTCGTTCCTCCTGCCTTCTGCTTCCTCCTTGCATGCTCGTACTCCCGCCGCTAGAGAGAGGATCATTCTTCTTGCTCTTGAAACTGCTTTCTACCGGCTACTCACTCGTTCAGAAACTGACGTAGCAGCGTTGGTACGCTACCTCGTAATCAACTACTGTAACGTGAGGCCTCTCTCTCCAGACCTGCTCTTCTGACTTCGAATCTATGCAGAATGTTCTATGTTATGCTATGCGACTGCACGCTGCAGAAGAGTGGTCTTATTGTACAATGTTGGGCTCAAAAGCGTTGGCATACGATACCACCACACCCACATGGTCGCTGTCGACGACTCACTCATATTCGTCCGCCCCGAAGTGAGCACCGCTACAATCGGTCTCATCTACCCCTGCACTCTTACCTCTTCCCTCCGTTTCTTTGTACATAGGAGGTTAGACATACGATGTGCCGATAACGGTTGCTCGACTCAGCTCTATCCCAACGGAGGTCGATTCATAGTAACCGGCGGGCGCTGTAATAACTCTGTATGTCGGGGACCCTCGCAAGTCGTCATGTCCATTGTTGCAACAGCAAGGCTACACAATAGGCGGTGGACTTGCTGCCTCTCTGTTGCACTGTTCATTCGATCTCTTGCCTCCGAGTTCATCATGCGCAGAGGATGTCGTCGTCCCTGGTGAGTACTCCCTCCTCCTCTCCATTTCCTTCTCCAGTATAAGTCATGGCGTCGTCTCGCCTTGTTCTGCACCTATTCCATCCTCTTCGTACTCGAGGAGTCTTCTATGCGTCTCCCGATTCCGTACCTCTTCACCCGCTCCGCTGCCCCTCGTCTATGTTGACGTTCATTCCATATCCATGTCACACGTACTGGAGGAGGCTCTTCCGTCCAGCCCACTATTCCTTGGCACGGTTGAGGCGCTGGAGTCGTGGATCCAGAACCCCGAGCCTCGGGAACCGGATCCACGACTGAGCATCGCAACCCTTGTGGTAGCTCCCGAGGCTCTCAAGGTCGTGCTGGATCACGCGCGACGCCTACCGGCGGTCAGGGAGCTCTACATTGATTTTCCAACTCTCGCAAAGCCCGAGCGAAGCCTGTCCGGGCCCGAGGTGCCCCCAGCGGTCAGCCCTATCCAAGCTGTGGCGTCCCTCGAGCGTCGCAGTACGATCCCAGACGTACACCACTCGGGGGTCGAGGCCGGTAGTCTCTCTTGCGAGGTGGACGCTGCTCTACTTCGCAGCTTTGCATATGACTGCAAGCAGGGGACTGACGCCGTGTCCATGTCCGCATCCCCAGATAATCCTGCGCCACCTTCCACCGCTCTGAACGGCGCGGTCGCTATCATGTATTGTAGCACGCCTTTTGCGAAGGCCAACTGTGGTGAGAATATATCTCCGCCACGCGGAGGCGAGGGCTCGTCGGAGGGCGCACCGCCAATCGTATTGCCTGTACTGGACATTGTGTATGGCGACTTGGATGACGTTGGAACGTTATGCGAACATCGGAAGGGCTGCATCCGCGAACTTGTCACTCGGCTGCCTCCCCGTACGTTGGCGGAGACCGCATCCAGGGAGCGGTTCAAACTTGTACTTTCGGCTATGAATCCGGCGATAGTGGAAGTCGAGTTACAGGAGGACAATGCGGAGTACAACGGCCTGGTTGCTGTATTTGTGAGTTCTTATGCATGCACAACATCAGATACTCTGCTCATCCTTCTCAGGGCGAAATCAAGAAGAGTGCTCGCTGTCGACATCTCAAAGTGTACATTCGTTTAACGGGTAGTGCACGCAGTGGGGCCCGAGGGACCAGAGGGAGCAATACAATGGCCTCGTCCCCGAAGGCCAGTGGATCCCGTGATATAAATGAATTCGAACGTAGTCGTACACGTGTTGTGAAAGATCCCTCGACCCACTTGTTATCAAGGTTGCGGCCCCGAGCGAAGGTCAAGGTCCAATACATCGCATAGACGGCACTTACTTCATCACATACAATCGACGTGTCCCATGTATGTATGCGCATTTTGTGAATATATCATGCGCGAACGGGACGGGCAGGCCGCAAAGGATGAGCACAGTACGTATAGCCTGAGCCTGTCAATGAGCCGGTGTGGTGTGATGGTTGACCAATCATGGAGGATCTGCGCGCACGTCAAACTCTTTGCATACTGGATGGAAGTTGGACGGCATCCCCGCCCGCACGCCATTACATCTCACGATACTTATACTGCAACGTATGTCATCATGTTCAGCAACGAGACTCAACCAATGCTTAAGTATTCTGGCAGTCGACCTTCAAGCATGTCCCTCTGCTTGAACGCCCCGACAATCGGCTATGACACCCTTGTGGAAGTCATCGACGTCCTGGCCGATGAAGGCGATGATGAGTGCCGGGACACCATTGTGGCATTATCTCAGACGTGCAGGTATCTCCGCGCGGAAGGCTCCCGACGGTTACTGTCCCGCCCAGTCCGTGTCAACCTCATCAGGCAACCGCGTCTTGTTGCGGCCTTCTGTCACTTCATGCTCGGGGATCCTACCGTGCGCTCGCCCCTTCTGCGTCGTCTCGCTGTCGACGTGTACGATCTCAAGGAAGATGTCTCCCGACGCCTGGCAGATGTCCTTGCCCTATCGTGTTGCCTCGAGGACCTTCACATTGACTCGCTCTTCAGAGTGACGAAGCCCGTCCTGGCGATCATATGTTCGGCGATTTCTTCCCTCACTTCATTGCGGCATTTCTTAGTGAAGTGGTGTAATGGCGACGACTCAAGTTACTACCAAATATTCTATGATGCACTCCGAGCGATACGTTCACCCCTGACCACCGCCCAAGTCGCCGTTCCGTCCATCAAATTGCCGAGTTCATATATCATATACATGCGCGTTCGAGACCCATTTTTCTCCTATCCAAATCGAGCAGCTCATTGCGGAGGGTGGAGGTTGACGGGATCATCAAAGTGGGAGGCGGAATTCGCGTGTACCCCCTTGTGGAGGAACTCGCAATCTCGGACTATCTTGAGGGGATGCCCGATCTCAGAACGTACCTCCTCTGCTTCCCCAATATTCAGCACCTCCGCTGCGGCAGTGCAGGAATTGGGTGGTTCCGACATCGACACGACGCGGACATTCTCCACGAGTCTTGTTGTGACGCCACAGTCCAGCAGTGGCATGACTATAACAAGCGGGGAAGCGCTCGACAGGACCACGCCTGGAAGATGCTACGGTCGTTCAGAGGCAGCATCATTGACGCCTACGTGCTCGCCCTCCCATGTCGTGGCTTACGTCTGCACTTGATGAGCACAGGAGGAAGGCGTTCAGCAGAATACGCCATGCTATCCACTATCCTCTCTGACATTCGACCTTCGTCTTTGCGCTTTTCTCTCAAGGTTCACGATGGCAGAGGCTACATCCCCATCCTGCCACCGCATTCCCTCACAGGATGGGCATCCAATCTTAGAACACTC
Source organism: Sanghuangporus lonicericola (assembly GCA_016618145.1). Lineage (NCBI taxonomy): Eukaryota > Fungi > Basidiomycota > Agaricomycetes > Hymenochaetales > Hymenochaetaceae > Sanghuangporus > Sanghuangporus lonicericola. The sequence goes on along the minus strand of WJSG01008381.1, from coordinate 14,451 downwards.
GAAATCCGCATCAACATCGTGAAGCAGTTCTTCGACCTGGACGAGTGCTTTGTGAGTTAGGTGCAGTGGATCAACCTTCGTGTACTGATTGAAAGCTTTCGCCAGTCCCACGTGGTGGACATGCTCCGTGCGATGTCAGTGACATCCTTCCAATTAGAGATTCGCTGTGCAAACATGGATACCCAATATGGAGAAATACTGGAAACCCCAAGCGAGTCGAAGGACGGCGTCAAGTGCAGGGACCCCCTTGATTATACGGACGGGATTTGCTACGCACAGAGCACCCTCTTGCAAGAGGATCTTCATCAACGAGTGCGAGACATCCTGAGCACTACCCCCACACTGAGACAGGTCACGGTGATGTGGGCGCGCTGTTATGCGGAGGTCCCAGTTCGGATCGTCGGGATCGACAAGGACAATTTTCCGCATTCATTCGACAGGCCCGGCGGCGAATCGGATGGGTGGAGGAGGGAGGTGGTGGACTGGTAGTTGGAGTGTTGAAGTTGTCAGCATACGCACTCGTGTGCCAGCGAGGCAGACTCACACTCGAACTGACCTAGTACCGCTCCAGGTAAAGCCGCAGACTCGGAGCTACTGGCCAACCGGACAGTCCGGACTCATAGTTGTCTCGGTGTTGCGATCGCCGACTCCCTTGGAATGAACATCTTACTAGTGATTTCTCCTGTACAACTGTCAACGATTCGTCCGGCTGAGAACTATCCAGACGAGTTGAACCCGCCGCAAGAAGGAGTAAGTGCATGTGGCTAAGGCAGAGTACGTATCGGCCTGATAACTCAATCCTGACATCTGGGCGAACTTAGGCACCACGAAGTGACCGACCTGAGCGGTGGCGGCGCATTGACTGCCACGAATAGCATCGCTCCTATCCGCGTTGCAGCGCGTCGAACGTGCAGCAACTTTGTTCCGTACACAGACGTCTGCAGCTGAGGCAGCGGTCTGGGATAACGACGGAGACCACTAGCCAACGATCAAGGGATACTACGCACGTGCGTGCGGTTCCTTGTTGCGCTACCTCGGCGTTGGCGCATAATACCTGATTCCGTCCCGAGGAGGAATCAGACGCAGTCATAAATAACCAAGGGAGACATTGGAAGTTCGGTCTTAGCAACAACTTCCCGGACGGTCTCTTCCACCATGAATGCCAATGGCAATAGTGGAGTCGCGCTGCGACGTCGAAGGGTGTATTATAACTCTGCAAGGAGACGTGCTACTTATCATATTCAGCATGAGAACCACGGGGAGTCCCCCGGACGCCCCTCACCCCGCCCGACCCACCAGGGTCCGCCACACCTCCCCCGGGATACGTGCGAGTGCCATCCGCGTCGCTCAGATGGCATAACAAAGGCTATCTGTCAGTAAGGCCGGCACCTGACATGATGGAGACGCATGAGGGCAGCAAGAGCACCCCCTTGCGCCCTCGCCACCTCGGAGCCGGCCCCTCACACACGTGCGAACGCAGCCACGGCTGCGACGATTGTTGCGGGAGCTTGCTAGACCTGCTCTCCGCTATCGCGATACGAGAACCTGGTGAGCACTCACCTAGAGCCGCAACTTCTGTTCCGTTGTCCACGCTCAGTCTTACGAGCAGACAGAAAGCGACCGCGGTGGTATAGACTAGAGTACATGGTGTGGCGCGGGTCGTTCGCCTTCTGAACAAGGTGCGGGTCGGCGGAAGGGTGAGAGAGAGACGCCTCGGGGTGTGTTTTGGGGTATGTCCGTCCTCCTTCCTCTTTTGTCCGCGCCCTAACCGTCTGGTAACGAGACTAGCTACAGGCCGTGTCAGACCCGAGGTGTGGCAGTACCATGCGGGACCTGCACGATGAGGCCGTCGATACGCCGAGAGGTACGGCGGACGCCTCTGGCCGTCGCCGTTCTGTGTCCAAGTCTAATGTGAGAAGCAGTGTCTCGTTCCCGTCGATCTGCGTGGAGAGTACTCCGTCACCCTGGACGGACTTGATCGGCCCCACTGCTATCGTCCAATACAACTCGGGCTCATCACTTGCACGACGCCATGGTGTCGGACAGGGAATCGAGCCTCAACATTGCCAATACTTGCTGGAGCACCAATCGCGCGACGTTTGGACGATGCTGGCAGCTGGATGTCGTGCTCGGGGGATTGCCCTGGAGGTGGGAATTGCCTCGTCGGAATCGACCTGAACCACTACCCCGATGCCATGGATTGCACTGAGCGCGAGAGAGTCCGACGAATGGGCCGACTATACGGAGGTCTGAACGCATTGCCGTCACTGTCGGTGAAAGTTTGAACGCCGATCGTCGCGTCAAAACTAAGCAAGCTCACCAGAGTCTGTCGCAGTCCGAAGTCGCTGCGATAGCTTGGCACGCGCATGAGGGAACGCATCTTGCAGAGCGAGCCGCTCGTGATCGAGGGCAAAAGGCCCGTAACGGAGGAGCTATCATTGAAGTCTTCTTGCACCCTAATAGTTCCGTGCGCATAGCTCGTCGACGTCGCGCAAGATCATGTCAGAGCGCGTCACTCTGCTACGTATTGCAGCTCAAGAGTCGCCTTTGATGGATGGCCCGGAACGCGCTAGCCCATCGATCTCTTCCTCCGCGCGAACGGTGCTGGCAGAAAAGCATACCCGTCAGTGAGGTGTGCACGGGCGAGTAAATGGAAATTGACATACAGACATATGCACGCGAAGTACGTGTCCACTGCGGCTGCTGCTGCTCCTAGGTTTGCACGAGACCGCCACGGCAGATCGCGCGAAGCGTCACTATCGCGAGCAGTGATCCGAAGCGTGCGAGGAATGCCTAGCACAACGACGTTCTGTTTCCTCCAACGAGCATGGACATCGACGACGGAGGGTCCTTGACAAGGATGATGTGGCGCAACCATTGACGCGCTCCAGAGGCAGTCTGCCGGAGACCCGAAAGCATGCGATGCGTCCGAGGTCCGTGGACTTGTACCTTCGACCGAGGCTGACTTCATCGTCACCGGCCGATCCTGCAGACCAGCGCATGAGCGTGAGCTGACATACTGTATACATATATACGGAGTGTGGTAGCGTTCTGCCAGTGACAAGGAGAACCGACGGGAAGGCGAGACACGCAGTGCTCCAATGAGCCTGATGGACGAAGCCGAGAACCTTGCGATCTCAGGGGTCGAGCAAGTTCGATGTAGATGTGGACGCTGCGAATGCAGACATGTTGATGAGCTAAAGAAAAGAACATGGCCGACAATAGGACGCACCTCTTGAGACACCAGCGTCGCGACAGACGACGCTCCTCCAGATGGTAGCTCAACGACCGAAGTCCAGCTCTTGAGGGCGACACAATTGTCCATCCAGCCTCCTCATATGAGAATAGGGGAACTCACTTTATAGGGGCAGTATACGCATACAGGAGGGCACTCGATCCCCGCCGCTGTGCGCTGTGCGACGTGCGACGTGCGACGACCATGGCCCACCGCAACCTATCCTCCCTTCTCACCGTGCCCGCTCCTGCTACTGACGACGTGTCGTCCAAAACCGCGCCACACGAGGATGCCTCGCCGGCCGATGTGGCGTCCACCGTTTCCGATGCGGATGTCTTCCACTGCCAACTCCAGGAGTGCTTCTCTTTGCTCTTCCTTCCCCTTGGATCTCCCCTCGATTCCTCCGAGGACGACGATGAGGAGGATGAGTGGCTTCAGGAGCCCCTCAATCCCATCTGGTGCAGCGCCATGAAACCAAAATTGGTCTCGGACGGGAAAAGGAGGTGGGAAGAACTCGACCATAGCGAACTAGTGTCGCAGTTCGGCGAGGGGCTGATGGTAGAAGGCCCGCAACGAGGACAGGCGGTGACGGGGGTGGAAGAGGACCTCCCGCAGACAGTTCTGGTCGAGACGATGGACACCGACCGCAGATTCGTGGCGACGTCGGAAATAGTGAGGGAGGATGCGGGGTATGAGACAGAACAGACGGACGACCAGATGACGGGGCTTCTGCGCCATTCCAACGATGATATAGCTCCTGGTTTAGAAAGTCGACCTCACGAGGAGCGGCGCGTTCAACGAGGGTACCTGTCGCGGCTATGGGCAGGGATGCGGAGTGAGTGCATCGTCTACGTGTCGCATATGATGGCACCTGACACGTCCGGTCAATAGGTGCATGCTCGCATTACACAGAACGGCTGGCCGTTGCTGTGGACCGTCTTCGGCGCGTCGTAGTCTTCATCTGCACCCCGAAGTGCGAAGACACACATGCGCGCGGGTGCGCGTGTAGGAGCCAGAGGGTTTGACCACAGAGATGATCAGAATGCTACGTGTCGAGGCCGCGTATGCCTTTGACGGATGCGTCGATGAGGGTTGGGAGGGTTTCGAGTGGACTGTGTAGTACTGACCGACATGGGTATACACTCGCTTTGCGCTTACTCCGCCATCTGCGCTCATCCAATTGCGCTCACCCAGTGCGGACGTCCATCATACTCTCAAAAAGGCCACGTATGTCTGCCGATGTACCAAGAACGCGCAGGTGACAACTGTCGCGTCGCGGTCGATTTGATATCGACCGAGGGCAAATTGAGGAAGCCTTGCGCATCTTGGTCGCTGTTTTGGACGCTACACAGCTCCGATCCAGGTGGTAGGTCGTGACGCGTGAACATGCATACAGATGCAAACTCCACAGCTCGAGGATGAAAAGCAAGGTCAAGGAAGTACGCAGCGAAGGCCGAACGAAGACCGGTCAATCGCCCAAGGGTGGCGCACCGTCATCGGCGCCTGCTGCCTCGAGCGATCGAGATAACGAATCTACCGGACTCCCGACTCCCCGACTTCGTGTCCTCGCGAAGTTCAGGCTGCTGGACTCTCATAACGGTATCACGAATACCGTCCCATGTACAGGACCAGGGGAGCGCAGCAACTGGATCTCCGGTCGGTACAAACGGAAGAAGTATGCAGATACAAGCCCTCGATATGCACTTCTCCTGACTGGCAACACCACGGCCACCGTCCCCGCACGGACTCCTACCACGAACTCGGACTCAGTACTCAAGGCTAGAAAGCCGCTCGTTGACTCGCCACAGCCGTCGCAAGCAACGACCTTGTATTGTGCTCGAGCTGCGAGACACGAGCGCCGGACGCGTCGGAGAATGGACACATCCAGTGACATCCTACATCATAACAGCAACCCCTGGAGTCCGCATAGTATGCACAAAGAATGCTGTGCGTCACCTATGGGGACGGGGATACAATAAGTGCTTACCCAACCCCCGGACTACTATCCATTCCATTCCCTCGCCAACTCATATAACAGGAGCCTCGAGGCTGCAGTCTGCCCCGAATCTCCATATCCCCCACATGCCGACGTACATGTACAACACCAACGCTCGCCCCGCCCCGCCTCGGCCTCCGCGCGCGCGCGGACGCAATGCGTTCGAGTTGCCTCGCCCGACGACGTTTGCTCCAGTCAAGCGACAGGGCTCGGACATCAGCCGCGGGTCCGACTCTGCTTCCAGCTTGGACTCACGATCAGATCGGACGACCCGCTCCTCGAGGCCCTCTCGTGATTCATCCACACCTCCCACATCACCCGCATCAGATGCCTCCTCCGCCGAGCTCCCAGCTCTGAAATGCGAGGCATCTCCAGCCTCCGACTCGACGGACGAAGACGTCTTCGAGGACGCACTCTCCTCGCCACTCGAGAGCCCGTCCTCCAACGCTGCAGACTCCAGCAAGACTAGGGTCGCGCCGGGTCCAGAAATATGCACTTCGGCTGTTGACGCGGCAGACGTACCCCTTCCTGCATCCCCGGTGGACGCGGGAAGGAACGCGTGCCAGGAGCCCGTTCCCGACTCGCCCATGCGCATGCTCAGCAGCGTCTTGCTCGAAGAGAACCCGTATACGCGCAGCGACCACTCGTCTCCCGCTGACATACCCCTTCCGCCATCTCCGATAGACGCAGGAAGGCCCTCGCGCCATCCCCAGGAGTCCGCTCATGGCCCGCCCCTCCCAGCGTTCAGCCTCGTCTCCAGAACGACACCAGCAAGCACGAGCAAGCGGGACTCATACTACATCCGAATCCACGCGCGACAGCTCCCTCGGCCGCCACGACCCCTTCCAGATCCCCTTGCGTCCTCCCAGTTCCCACCTACGCTCACAACCGCCAGCCCCCCACAACACTCCGCAACTGCACCTGCGCCGCAGGGGGGAGGGGACGCCCTCGCTGAGACATGGGCGCGGGAGGTCGCGGTACCGGTGGCGCATACAGCTGCCCCTCTGAGCGCCGTGCTCGACACAGACCCTTCCTGCACCAGAGCAACGGTGGTGCAGCCAAGCGACGTGCGTATCACAGATAAGACCGATCGGCTGCCTCGTCCTCCGCGAGCTTGCGCCGCGCTCCGAGGTTCGGTTGCTATGGGTCGATGGAGGCGGGGACGGGGGAGGCAGACGGAGGTCCCACCTGCTCGTGGACGCTCGACACACCCAAAGTCCTTGACAGGAAGCGAGACGCGTCGAATCGAGACTGGAACGTTCGACTTTCCTGAATTGGGAGATGGAGAGCCGGGATCGCAGGATGAAGTGATGCCCGAGACGCGACGGACAAGGAGGCTGAAGTCGACGAGGTCGAGGCCGAGGAGGTTGAAGGTGGTGGATACACTGGAATTGAAGTCGCAGGGCGACGGGGTGATGCGCAGGCGCGCGAAGAGGACGCGTTCGTTCCAACTCCTCCGAGAGTTGGTGGCCCCTTGTACGAGTATCTGCAGTGGACAAGAGGTGGTCGGTTAGATGGCGGTAGTCCTAGATGTACTGATCGATACCGATTTGAACTCGTGACATGGGTCGTTTAAAGGACGTACCATGTAACGCTTGGAGCCCTGTGCGCGGACCCGCGATACCGCGACAATCTCATACGTTTCCCCAGCTCATTCATGACGCAAGATGGAGGGGGGGGGGGTATGAGCGGAGTGTGATTGATGGCTAAGCGGTTCGATCCGCAATGGATGAGGGACTAGATGGGGTCAACGATTGATCGTTCACGCAGAGGTCTGAGGACTCGGCCGACTTACGCGCACGACGTAAAGTGGATGGAGTACAGAATGACCGCCACTGTGGCGGATCCTCAGCGCACATAGTGGCGAACCCCTGCAAGACGGGATACATAGCTACAAGGCGTCAGTGATTCGCCAGCACAAGAGATAATTGTCGGGGCTTACTACGTATCCTCGAGACGGGTTGCTCGTGTGTGCACCACTGCCCCATGACGACGGTCGCGTACACGTAGCATCTCAGTTCGCTCCGGCTCTGTCGGACGAGCCAAGGTCAGTGGGCGCGCGAGGAAAGAGGTTGGAAACGCGACACTCACAATAGGACGCTGCATTCTCCGCCAGACAGAGAGACCACCTCCGAGATATCCTAGCGTAGTCAACGCCTTCGGTCGATACAATACCTCGCTGAGGCAGACCCGCGTTGCAGCGCATAGGGCTAAACAAAAGACGTGAGCATGTAAGAGCGAGGTCCAGGGGGGAAGTCATACCAGCAATACAGATCGAATACCGCCGATCATCTTCCCCTCGTCAAACCCCATGCCACCCGCCACACCCGCCGACAGAGTCTCCGCGCGCCATGCACGCTTCCCCCTCCGCGCTGAGCGCGAGCCCTCTCCCACTAACTACGATGGCACCAGTGACGTACCGTGTTGCAAGCACAGCGTGGACCTCCGCTTCCGATGTGACGACTGCGTCAATAACGCGATGGCGACACGGAACGCTTGGGCTGCCGCAGTGGCCATACGCTCCCGAGTGTCCGACTTCGAGCAGTTGCGCTCGTTTCTGACATCTCTCGGATCGGCCAGGGATGAAGTCGCGACGCATGCCGCCCCAGAGGCCGTGATCGCCATACACTCCGGACACGTCGACCTAGAGAAGACAAGTTCCTTCTTGTCCGCCTTGGAGGAGCACCTCCCGCCGAGGGTCTCGATACGATCGGTGGTAGAAAGGCAACCTCTGATCAGGACTGCGCCCGTCGGGGGAGTACCAAAGGGGTGCCCAACATGCAGTCACCCGTATGTCCTCCAGTTCCCACTGCGTGCTGAAGAGCGAGAGACTCACAAGCATTCGCAGATGTAGCGTGCAATATGGGCTGAGTTCGCGGCTGGCCTGCGCTACCACCCTACAATGTTCTCCTTAGCTAGAGGTCGCGGCGGACTCGCATGGACACCCTGGTGGTACAGCGGATGGGGAAAGCGAGTCGTATGTGTGACTTGGGCCGGAACGCGTCATATACTTACCTGCCCCGACACACTATATCCCGTCCCGTCCGCCATCCATTTTATTCTTCTGTGCTCACTATATTTGATCATTATCGTTGTCCCCGCGACGCACCCGACGTGCACAGAGTGAAGACATTCGGCGGGTTCCAATGAAGGCCCAGAGCAAAAGATCGGATTCTGAGTTCAGAAAAGTGCGCAGGTGGCATAAGCAATGCACAGGATAGAGTAGTCTTCGTCGTGCCAGTCGGAGCAGCTCAGTGTAGTAGGAGATGGTAGCAAGGAGCAGTCCAGGAGCCGCGTGCAGAGAGTCGCTGTCAGACGCTTGTGCCACGAGTCCCATCGGCACTCTCCGCGATCGAGATACTGACTCTACCGGCCTGCCATGACCCCCCGAGCTAACGCAGGCTCTGCATAGTCACATACCATACATGAGCCGTGCGCTGACACCGGAAGCGAATGAGAAGCAACAAGTCCTTCAAGCGAGGATTCTGTGCTGCAAAGCAAGCCATCAAGCAACGTACCGCCCATCAGTACTGCCGCGTTCATGCTCTCCATTACGATCTCCACTGCTTATTGTTTCGCGCGTTGCAGAGCCCCGGCTCGGACGGCCAAAGAATGTCAACATACACCCATAATGTCGAAGAGTCCCTCCAGTCCGTGCAAGTTGCGACGATATGCTCATCCCGTACCTCAATTCTCGATGCCTCCTCGACGACCGTCCTGCACATAAAAGTGTCTGCAGGCAACCTAGCCCATTGTTATCTCCAACAGCACCTTCTCAGAAGAACCGTCCGCCATCACCATGGTCCGCATAGTTTCTCTTCCTCCTCCCGCCGTCCTTCACACCCCGAAACCGCCCATCTCGTTATCCTCGCACACTCGCCCAGACCCTTCGTTGGCACGCCCCGATAGCTGGGAGTGTCAAGCACGTCGACGTCGTTTTGTGGTGCCGTCGCTCTCGGGCCGCGAGTGTCCACTCCCGCCACTACCCAAATCGCTCGGTCTACGAAACCTCCACGATCTCTATCCCGAGCCCGACAGCCCATGCACGCCTCACGATTCCCTCGAGTCGCTCCTGCGAAACAGTCCGCCACACTCTGCCGAAGAGACCGAGCTGGCATGGGCCCTCGAGGACGACTGTGGCGGGCCCGGTGGCGGACACTTGCAGCTGCACCTCTCCGGATCCGACTTCATGCGTCCCTTCACCCCCTCCTTCCTGTTCTCCACGATGTACAGCAAGGACAGCCCCGAAGGCTGCGTGTTCCGGGAGTCTCCTCTCGAGAACATCGAAGACAGCGTCGACGAAGGCTCCTTGGTTGCCGATCACGGGTCCTCCGATTCGGACGAGGGCGAGTCCGATATCATCTCGTCCAGCTGCACTCTTCTAGGCGACGGATGGAGGCAGAGATGGGGTGCGGAGGGTGGTTGGGCGGAAGAACCGGAGTATCCAGTGCTGTATTGGGGGCAAGGCGAGGAAGACAGACGTCGAGAAGAGCCCAGCACCCGCGCCACAGCACGGGGATTCCCTGGTGGCGGTCCATCGTGTGCGGGGAGGCTGGAGGGCGCGTCAAAGGAAGCGAGAATACGGACTCATCCCTCCCAGCAGGGTCGTTCTTGCTTGAGCTCACTATTATGCTTCTGCTGAGGCGCGCTGAATGAGGTATAAGTAGCTTGAATCTTGGTGCTCGCAGGTTTATATACCGGCCATACGGACCATATCGGAGAGTAGGCAGTGGATGTAACTTATACATATATTCTTATAGTCAATGTTCGGCGCTTTTGATACCACACGCGGGAAGACGTACCTCTCCATGCGAGAGATCTGCAGGCTGAAATCAGTGTGATAGTACGGTGGAAGAATACGACGCGCGTGACGTCTGCCAGTGGTACCAAGTAGAGACGGACATCAGAGCGGAAGGTAAGACGTACTGGCATCAACAGGTCGCCACAGTCTCGCCCTCGAGCCTCCACGAGGGCGCGTTGTGGCGACCAGTTCAGCTGAGCACGGTTGTCGTTGGGTAGCCTATTACTATGTGGGGCCGCCTCCGCGTTGCTCGGGATGGTGGTCGGCACACAAAAGTGGAAGCTGGCGTGTAGTCGCGTCGTACTGAGAATGATGGAAGAGACACCCAACCGATTGTCTGCGGTAGTTGACTGTAGGTCAAGCTCCGAGTCAACCGGCCTGCACAAAGAATAGGAACGTTGTCGACACTCACCGACGAATGCGTACAAATAGTAGCCACGTTGGGAGATAATGGACGGGGAATGGAAACGCGAACGAGTCGTCGCGACGGCTCTGTAGTCCTCACGACAGAGTCAGAGTATAAGGGCGAGAGAAGCTACTGGCCTACCTCATACACCCTCATACGCCCAGCTCCCTCATCCCTCATCCCTCATCCCACAACCTTCATGCCTATGTGTCTTTGCCTAAGAAGTGCTCCGCGCGGCCGTAATCCTCGTGACCAGCACCGTCAGGAGCAATTGAGGCCGGACATACGCCAGGCGCATCCACTTCGCTCACCGGGCCCTCCCCATACTCCTCCTCATCCGAACCAGCTTCAAGGTGGGGGACGGGAGAAGTCCGGTGCATATACCGGTGGTCAAACGGTCGAGCAGCGCCTCGACCATGCTCCACTGATAACGAAGCTCACCCGCCCCGGCGACGGTCAGGAAGGGGGCAAAAGGGATGAGCCCCCATTCCAGGGTGTTCACGATGGCAGTTACCAGAGTGCCGAGGATTTACTTCTGCCGTCGACTCTATTTCAGTCTCGGGACGATGATGACGACGAAGACGAGGAATATTGGGAGGAGGATAAGGCAGATGGCGGGGAGGATGAGAAGGGGTACCGCCAGGCCGAGGATCACGAGGGGGGCGGTCACGAGCATGCTGTTGTTGGTTCGAAGTTGAGAGGCGCACCGACGTCAGTGGAAAAGAATGGACGTGTCAAATCAATGAGAGCCCAGATCCATCCTCTCCCTTCTCCCCGCGACTTCTCATCAACGAATGGAGGCTTGTATCTCTCGGATTTGAAGGCTCGGACCGAGGGGGGCAGACCGAGAAGGGAGGAAGCAACGAAACCGCGGAGACCGCTTCCTTCTACTCCTCGCGCATACCCCTCAGAGCCACAGTCCCAGTCTGGCGTCCACGGTCACATCATACACCCAAGTCCTCTCACGAAAGGCACCCGGCCGCTTCCTGCTCCGCCTCGGCCCCACAACTCCTCGTTGCTCCATGGCGCAGACCCTTCGAAGTCTGAGTCTATGTCACGGTTTCCTCAGTCCGGTTCCCGTATCCAACAACCCCCGAGTCCTCCGTACGAAGGACACTCTGTGTCCTCTCTACGTAGGAAACGGACTCCTGGGCACACCCAACTTACGTCCGCCGAGGCACCCAGCCGGCAGTAGATCGAGGAGAGTCGCGGGTCGAATCCGTACCAAGAGACGTAGTCTGTTGAAACTTCCCTTGTATGCACTGGACTAGGAGTGGCTGGACCGCCCCCGATATACTTGCTGCAGAATACCTGTAATGCCAGATATGATGCTGTCATTGCTAATCAGCCTCGGACGTACCTGCCTTTATAGTGATTAATATGACCTATGCAGTTTGGTTGAAGCATGAGAGACAGCACGGGCTTGACGCTACGAAACAGCTGAGTCAGTGCACTTAGGAATCGGCGTGCTGGCCGTCGAAGTGTCGCGAGGTATCAATTTTGGTCCGGAGTCAGACTACTGAAGCTCACTCAGGTCTCATAAGTAGAGTTCCACGACAGTACCTGCGTCAGCTTACCGTAGTACAAGTTGAGACCCCAGAGACACGGGAGGGCAGACCTGCAAAAAGCCTCGAATGTTCTCAGTAGTCGTGGAAGAGTGAATGCCGGGTATGGGACCCTCGAGAGTACGGGAGTCAAGACCACAGACGCCAATGTGGCGGCGGTGGCGGGGATTCCGGGCAGGCCGCGCCTAGTAGAGCGCAAGCTTGACACTGAGAGTCGACAGCATCCTTCGTTCAGTACGGTTCGCCTACCGATAGTAGCTAAGATTGATGCTACATTATTAAGTATGTTACACAGACGCTGATCAGTAGCTAAATGCCGCAAATTTGTTCGGAAGAGGTCTCATGCGGAAGTCAGGAGATAGTATTCGCCTGAGTTCCTTGCTGGTTCAGGACTCCAAGGTTCACATGTGAGTGCCGACCCGGTGATCTCTGCGAGGCTCGGAAGAAGTGTAAAATCGCATATTATACCCATACGTACATGTGGTTGATTCGGAAAAGGAGCATGAGTAGATTTCTCTGAGGTCCTCGCAGTATGCTGTTTGCGTGACCTTGGTGGCAGGTACCGGTACCGGCGCCGGGTTAATTACAGTCGCAATCGAGGGCGCTGTGACCGTGATGACCGCCGTGGGGAGCTCGGCGATGGTGAAATGCATTCAAGGAACACCCCTCCCACGTCCGCACAAACCTGCCACACGCTACGGAAAGACCGCGACGGGCTGCCCGAACATCACCGTATGCAAGTCTCCATACCGCGCGGCACACATTGACTGAACACACAAAGGACAGGATGCTGCATGAATAGCAACTGGTACAAATAGTGGTATCCCTCAACACAGCTACATCATAGATATCGAGCCGCAGTGGCTTGTATAGTATGTCACACACAACATCGGCACCAATAACAATATCCTCCAGTATACACACGCACACTGCGACTCCGCGGAGAGCTGCCTCAGGTCTCATACCGCCCTGCCGGCATCCTCGAAGGTAGCCTTTGTCGGAGCGAACGAATCCCCAGGTCGCCTTGTGTCTACGAGTGGCCCAGACTTCATCTCGGAGACGTCTGCAACAGACATGGACGTCTGTCAGATGAGAGCGAAGTCAGTCCATCGGATAATCCTCGGGGGAAAACGATGAGGGAAAAGCACGCACCCCTCGGAAAGCTGCCGGCGTGTGCCCGTCCCGGAAGACGTCCCGCGAGACCTGGATGCGCATGGGGAACGAGTCGGCTTGACTGGTAGAGTGTGCGGGCTTGTTCTGCGGGGTCCGGGAGTTCAGGCTGACCATGACACTGTTCGAGTACAGCTTGCCCCAGATGTACGCACTGCGAGCGTGCGGAGGATCATCCTCGGTCAGTCTCGCGTCACTGCAGTCCGCTCGCAGAGACACTTACGCAGGGAGGTACTGGAAGCTGAGGCCGACAGTCGTGGCGAAGAGCCCGAGCGTGAGCGCACCGCAGATAGCGATAGCTGCACCGGTGCCGATGGTGATACCGATGAGCCTGCTGATCACGTTGTTCGACGACTCCCATATGCTCTTGCTTTTTACTCGCAACAGCTATTTCGTGTTGTCAGCATGAACTGAGTTTATAAAAGTGAGCCAGACAACATACGATCCAGAGCATGCAGATGGCGACGAAGACATCGCACACGAAGCTTGCAGAGATCCAGGTCTGTCGATGCATATACGTTAGTGCGTTCCGACCTCTGGGAAAGCTCGTCGACGCACCTCAAAGCCCGGATGCAGCTTTCCGAGCTCCTCCGGCGTACGTTTGAGCTCAAACTACGGCAAGATCGATCAGGCCCGGCGAAGAAATGACACGGGGAATGTGCCTACGATGACGGAGACGACGATAGCGGTCCCACATTGCAGGAGTGCGAGCTAGTCATACGCGTTCAGTCAGGGTTTTAGGCGACAGCTACGGGCATCGACATACCAGTACGACCAAGACGGCTCCGACTTTCAGGATCCAGTTAGGGGACAACGCCCATATCCTCCTACACGCCGGTCAGCATCCCCGTCAACAGCCAGTCATTCTGGTAACATACCATGCGTAGAACATCTGGGCGATGAAAGCGACTGAACGTAGCAAACGTAAGTGTCGTCTTCGAGGATCGAGGAAGAGAAGACGCACTTATCCCGGCCATGACAGGCACCGTCATGGCCGACCAGGGGAACGTCAACAACAGTTCGACATTGTTGAACGCCTGCACTCCGTAGTAATATGCTTGGTGCGTCGTCGTTGCAGTCTGGACCAGCTCAAGGACGAATATGAAATAAACTAACGACCGCCGCCCGTTGAGCATGCGACGTCGTGCGACAGACAACGAGCTCGAAGACGCACCAAGAGCTTTCATCCATAGCCGGTCTGAAGGGTAGTGCTGGATATAAAAATCTGCCGAGGGTCGGGTCAGCGACTAGCGAAGCGGCCGCAGCAGCGGATCGGTG
>WJSG01008361.1:0-41649 GCA_016618145.1 Sanghuangporus lonicericola | reverse complement strand
CGAGACCTGGTGTGCCGCACGCTACAACCCCGACTCCTGGGCGAGGTTGAGCGTGGGAAAAATGCCGATGGTGACGGTAGAGAGCCAAGAGGAGTCCCAGAACCCCTGCTGTGGGGCCCACCAGCTCCTAGGCTTCATTCCCAGGAGATCCGCGTCATAGTCCCGCCGGAGCCGATCCGAAACCGACAATGGGCAGGAAACTGGCAGCAGGGCCCACCTACGTTTCCTGTCCAGCAGGCCCGCCCCACGGTCTCGTCGCCCCTCCGTCTAGGCCAGCGAACGACACAACCCTTGCGGCAAACTCAGAGCCCAACTTCACTTCCTCCGCCTACTACCGGTTGTGCCATAGGCCCACGGTCAGCGCCACGGGGAACATTGCAGGGCCCCAGTATTCGCCACGCAAGAGCGGCATCTGCTCCGGATCCACATGCCCGCAGTGTGCGTCCCGCCGAATCTTCGAATACAAGCTCAAGCACCGACGCGATGGATATGACGCTCTGGGTGTCACCTACTCGCGAGGAAGACCAAGAGAATGAACGGCGGGCCAAGAGAACTGGTCTGGGCCCCGCGAATTACGTTAACGGGCTACGCGCTCATGAACAGGGACCACCGAGCAAGCCCTCCGGACGGCCAGGAACCTGAGTCGGGATAATTTGTGAGGGTCGTTGATTAGGACGTATAGTAGTAGCCCATACATCGAGCGCAGTAATGTAAGATAATCAAGTAGTTGCCGACGTACGCGAGTGTCCGCTGATGACGCGCTGCACGGCCCCTTCTGCGGATGTCACGGCGCAAGTGTGTTGTCCATGTCATCAATGGCGTAATCAGAGGGAAGATCGGTCAAAGTCTATGTCCAGTACGCTTCGGAAATGGACCACGCTGGAAGGGGAAGAGGACGGAGGCGGTCGGTGCACCGCGTACACGATGACGTTCAACGCGTTCGTACCTCCATAGCACCCTGGCACACTTGTACGCCGCAGCACTGGCATGGCGGCAGTCCTCGGAGGTCGGCCAGATGTCCAGTAACCAGTAACAAACCCGCTCATGGAGCAGGAGCTGGAAGCCGCGACGAGCGTTCGAGCGTGTCATCTCCAAAGGCCGGGGAGCATGTCGATCTCGCGCTGGTGGCCCCGGCCCCGACGAAGCGGTCCATCATGTTCATCATCCAGGTCATGCCCTCCCGGCAGGGCGTACACTGCCCGCAGGACTCGTGCTTGTAGAACTGCAGCGCAGGGGAGAGGACATCCAGGTCGGTCGGCAGCAAGAAGGGGAAAGCGATGCACGTCGCGGTCCGGGGCGATCCAGACGGCGTCAGAGCCTGTGTGTCACATCTTGATTCTGTTTGACTGAGCTCAACCGACGGTCAGGATGCATGTCAATCACGAAGGAGAATGTTATGACGTGCCGTGCACCTGTCCACTCAACGTGAGTAGTAAGGACCAACTTGACCTGTAGTAGACAGCGGAGCAGTTCCCGGTGGCGCACTGGCAGGACACGGACATCTGCCTCCGAGATTCTCGAGATTCGCAGTGCGATTCTTGACTGATCGCTGGATACCGTGCGTAGGACTACTAGCTGAGACCCAGGTGGGCTAGGCCACACGCACCCGGGAAAATTTGGAACTGGTCCAGGATGAACAAGACTGTTCGTGTCGTCAGTATCGCAATCGCGGATAGTGACGTTACGCAGACTCTCACCTGGTATGCTGCA
Organism: Sanghuangporus lonicericola; assembly: GCA_016618145.1. Classification (NCBI taxonomy): domain Eukaryota; kingdom Fungi; phylum Basidiomycota; class Agaricomycetes; order Hymenochaetales; family Hymenochaetaceae; genus Sanghuangporus; species Sanghuangporus lonicericola. The sequence continues at coordinate 39,939 of WJSG01008361.1, read as the reverse complement.
GAACCTCAGACATACACCGAGTATTGTGTCCGCGTGGAGAGCCTTGAGCTATACGGCGGCGTGACGACGCCCTGGCGGGACTAAGACGTTGCAGGAGTTCGAAACACACGGTGACGTCTCGTGCTGTGTCGTGCGCCGTACGTCGTACGGTTCACGAGCTTGTGCACTGCGCGGCTCGATCACCCGCGTCACGACCCGTCTGGATGGCCCAAGCGAACCGACTCCGGTGGAGGTCGTGAAGCGTCCGCGCGCTGTGCGAACCCCGAACGCAAACGCAAGCCCGGGCGCGGGTGCTGGCCACTCTCGAGTCTCCACGCACCGATCTTCCCGCGTGGATATGCATAAAAGGGAGTCCTCCGCCGTCCCCACACATACCGGGGCGCAGATATGGGCGGTCACGTTACGGGTCTAGGACGATTCAAAATCGAACCAGGCTGTAGCTGTAAGACTGCCGTCAGCATCGTGACAGTTATTGCCAGAGACATTGCAATTTGGCCATAGCTGCATACCAATCTTTCGCAAGCACAATCCTCCGCACCATACGTGCTGGGAACCCAACTCGGAGTGGAGGGGAGGAGGCCGTGAAGCGTGAAGCATGTCTGATCCTGTGCATACACAGCACTTCCTCTTGCTCTTCCGCGTCGGTCGTCGCGTATCGCGCCTTCGAACCGCACCGTATCGTGTCGTGTCTTCCGCCGGGCCCCGCAAAGACTAGAGTCCAGAAGAGAACTTACGGAAGAGTGGTGCTCGACATCCTGGTCTCTTTCGACACAATATTTGGGAGCGGCGCGACGAGGCGACCGACGAGTGTTTGATTCTGGATTTCGCTGACGGTCTTGGGCCTGACATTCCCAGAGATATTCTCTTCCGCGTGCGTCCGTTGTCGTCGAGCCTCCGAAACGTTGGAGCAGTCGAGTTTCGTATAGAGTGATGAAGTCCAAGTACAGGTCCTTCCCCTCCCGTGTCCCCGATGCGCTGTGCTGCGCTCAGCGTCTGATGACTAAGCACGCCTCGAGGCTACGAGCCTCTCCTCCGATCCTCTCTCCTCGTCCTTCCCAGACGCCCAGTTCTCCCCGCTCCAACGCACTGGTATGTCGTGCGCCGGGATGCGCGGACGGTTTCTTCCACGTCATGGATGCTGCCGACACCGGGCCGATTCTTCCTACACATCCGGAGCAAGGCGGTCTTCCGACCGGTGTCGTGTCCTACTAATCGGACGAGGAAGCGTGACAGTAAGTCGTCCATGACTCCATACTAAGTCGGCAAGGAAGGAGGGCGCGTATTCGTGCGCGTCGAATCGCGCCAGGACGTCGGACGGTGGAGCATTTGCAGACCATGCAAAGCGCAGTCGAACAGAATTCACCACAGAGAAGACCACACGCGGTTTTGCCGTTTCCGACTCGGGGAATCCGGAGACTGGGTGGGCGCAGGGCGACCAGAGATTGTATCCACGACCAATCTTTCGCTTGGTCAAATGATACGCGCTTTCAAGTTCCGTATACGCGTGGACGTACAAAGAAAAGCTTTGGCCTACGCATTTGCACAGCTCAGCCGCCACTCCGCCACACTCGCCAAATTGCCCTTGTATAAAGCGCAGCTCCCTCGGTATGTTCAGTTCATATTACCCCTGGTCTCCGCATCGATGCCTCCCTCACCATCCACACGTACTCCCCAACGTGCAGCGGACAGCACCGAATTCCAATTCACGGAGATCACCAACAGGCGCCTCGTGGCCCTCGATGCCGCATTCTACATTCGTCCAGAGCCTACGCCACGGACACTGCGGTTCCTCGCCATAAGACGGTTCGAGCCTTGGGGTTGGGAGTTCGTCGAGTACCAATGGAGGGAGATCACGTACAAGCCCACCCGGATTGACGTCGAGTGGATTCCAAACTCAAAGGCTAAATGGGAAACACTCCTCCGTGCGTTTTTCACCTCTCGCTCACGCGAATTCATGGCGCTGTCCTACAGAAAGGACAGCAATCGCGCGCACGCACGGGGCATTTCGCAGCCCGTGCTGGACGAGTTGGAGCATTATCTAGATGCACTCAGAAAAATGGACGGTCGCAGCGGGGAGTCCGAGAAGTACCGCTATTTGATCTGGGCGGAGGATCTGTGCACTACCAGATCAGATACTCCGCTGTACACTCCCAACGGACAGATTCCGCTCACAGAGGACACCATGTTTCGCTTCGCGCGAATGGTCGTCGTTTTGCCCCATGGCCCTGGCCGTGTGGCCGAACTTGACGGTTCAGATGGACAACTCGACCAACATGTCGTCCCCGCTCCGGTGCAGACTCTTCTTCTGGAAACGCCCCGTCTCCGGCCGGTCGATGTCTTGGTCTTACATGCGCCGAGTGGTTCCGAGGGAAGAGTGGCGTATCGCGCTGTCTCCTCCTACTCCTCCTCCTTCTCGTCCACTTCATCCTCCTCCTCTTCCTCTTCCTCCTCTTCCGTCCGGACCGTGGAAGGCGTACGGGGCAAATATCCATCTATGGCTAAGACAGCGATGGTGACTCCGCTCCTGCCGCCTCTCCCCGGTACACCATTTCCGGCCAGCAGCACGCGAACTGGACTGCGCCTGCGCTTGAGTCCACCAGGCGTGCCCCGCGGTGCTCCTCTCACCAGTGAAATGCAACAGACGCTTCTGAGACTGCAGGGCGATATCATGTTGGCCTGCGGAAGTGCTACGTCCGCCCCCGAGCTTATATCCGTCCTGGCTGCGAAGTTAGCCATGCCGTCTCCGCCACAGGTCGAGAAGGCACGAGCGGGCGATGGTTCCGTGGCGGATAGGGAACGACAGACAGCCGCCGTGGCGGAATTCATGGAGGACTTCATGGCGCGCATCGAGCGAGTCTACTCGGTCTGCGGGAACGTCTGGCTCGGGGTGTTTGACGGACGCAGCGCTGGTCCTTGGGAAATTCTGAGTCTTATCCCGGACCTGACCCGCCCGGCCTATGGTTCACCGCTTTGTCTTGAACCCCCCCAACCTGGAAAGTCCCCGCGGTCGTGGTTGCAGCGGAACGACGAAGAAATAAAGGTCTCATTCGAGTTCGCGTCGGCCTCCCAGGATGTATCGGATACGCCCATGCATTTGAAGATTTACAATGCAAGGGCATGGCGAGCATACCGGGTGCGCCCGTCTGCAGAGGTCACGTCTACAGAGAAGCCTCCAGCACCGGAAACGTCGTCTGCAAGACTCTTCCAGTTGGACATGGGATGTGGCGGCGATCAGTGGCGTTTCACCTTGAATCCGTCGACGTCAGAGCCTGGGTCGGACGAGGAGGAACAGGTGTACTGGATCGTCTACGTCGGGGACCTGGAAACCTACAGGCCTGCTACCAGTAGCAGTGGCAGTGTGGAAGGTGGGAGCAAGAGTCGGAGAGTCATGGTCACAGAGGACATAGGGCGCGACTGGTATGACGAGGCTGGAGATCCAGAGAACCGGCGTGTGCTCGTCCGGTCGTGGTCCCTGCTGGAGGTCGACGATCCTCGCGGGTTCGACGTTGAAGAGCTCCGTCGGCGGAATTTCGCTATCCCAGTGTGGCATTTCTAGAGGAACGAGCCTAGAGGTATTCAGTAAGTAAGTAGTTCTGAGCTGTAATTTGCATACATCACGACTCCTTCAACATATAGTATATGTCGCCGACGTGGAGACGGAGTAGTCGATATCCAGTCATGTACCGATCATGCCCTGAATGTCTCGAGGAATCATCACTCCCGAACCGGCGTTGCTTCCCACTGCTCTCGTCCGAGTTACCGACCCCGCCGCGTACTGTACTCTCAAGCTCGCGAACTTCGAGGTGCTGTGGCGCACGAGCGACGGTGGCGAGCGGTAGGTGACGCCTGTCGTAGGAGGCGACGCACCACCCATCGCGTACTTATCATCGCCCGACAGCAAGTTGGAATAGCGGGACGTTCCGCACGTCCGGGTAGATGAGGAACTGAACCACACCCTGCGAGCTACGACAGAGCTCGAGGTGGGCTAGGCAACGTGCGTACGCGCTCCACCGTGTCGGGTCCCGTCTCGGAGCCTCGAGGATGATATCCACTTGAGACTCCGGAGAGCGGGTATAAGCCGCGAGTCTTGCATGCACGCTCCAAATAATGCCGGGGTCCGAGGGCGTGGTGATCAAGACTTGCGGGTGATGGAGCAGTTTCCGATGTACGTAGTTCCGGTTGCGCGGACGCGCCCCTGCCACTTCTCGGGTCGCAAGAACGAACGTGCTAGGCCCAGGACGATGCGGAACCGCTCGCCGCTCGAGGCTGGACGCGAATCTTGAACACGCCTTCAGCATCGCAGAGACCGCGGGGAGCGGCGACATTGGACAGACTCACCTCAGACCTGCCAGTACTTGATCGGGCATGCACGGAGTGCTGTGTGTTCGGGAATCCAGGACGACTCACGCTCGAGCCCATGCTGTAGCTGTAGGAGTGCCGTCAGCATCACATCAGTATCACGATACCAGAGACGTTGGGCGAATACCGAATGTTGCAAGCCTCCGCATGCATCAGCGAGGCGACGATACTCACCAGAGTCCGAACGCTGAACGCTAAACGTTGAACGTTGGCCGTGCCCGCCGTAGGCTGCAGCACCCTGCAAAGCGGATTCGTGTCCCTGTTCAGAACTTACCCAGTAAGTATGAGTTCGTAAGGTAGGGAAGGAAGGACGGACTGAGGAAGGCGCGTAGTCGTGCGGGCGGGCGTCATATCGCGCCAGGATGTCGGACGTGGAGCATCTGCATAATTGATACTGACAGCGAACCCGGGACGTCGGTGCTTGGCCTAGGCTCCTCCGCCACAACGAGAGATCTCCACGGACCCGATCTTCCCGCGTAAATGAAAGAGTCCGTCGTCCGTCATAAGTAAGTGATTGCGGTGTGGTGTGCGGACATGGACGTCAGAGCTTGTACACGATGTCCCCATCCCGGCGTCGTACTCGTACTCGTCCTCGTGCGGCTCCCGACTCGTCATATGTAACTCGTGCTTGCCTGCGACCAGTGGGCTGTGTGCGGACATGAACGTCAGAGCTTGTACATGTTACGTCCCGACAGTGTCCTTTGTACTCGTGCTCATACGGCTCCCTGATTAGCGCATGATGGCAAGTCCGCACGGCCGAGTCGAGGATGCGCATTGCGCACGCCTCACTCTCGCGCACGAGGGAAGGAGAGAGAGAGAGTCCCGTCCCCGTTCCCGCGGTTCTAGCAACAGTGCATCATACACCCACCTGTAAGCTCCGCTGGTAATTACGTCAGAAGCTCGAGGATGTTGCCCACAAGTTCCACTTGGACTCCGGACAGCGGGTATAAGTTGCGAGTCTTGCCGCTGCGTGCAAGCTCCAGAATATAGGATGCAGAATGCCGAGGGCCGAGGGCTGCGTCGGTACGCTGCAGAGCCACGAGCATGCACGGAGTGCTGTGTCTGCGTAATGCCTCTCGAGTGCAGGCCTGAGGCCGGTCGTGCCGACAACGACGGCCTGGCCTGGCCTGACGGGAACGATACCCGATGACCACCTCCAACGTTTGCAACAGTGCACCACACGTACGGTGACGTTCCCGTATGTACTAGTACGAGTACGACGTCGTGGTGCGCCGGTACTTGGTACGTATTGACGAACGGACCCGCCTGCATGGCTCGAACCGCGCCAGTACGTCGGGTGTGGGGCATCTGCATCTGCATCGGCGAACCCGAGCCAGAGCCCGGGACGCCGGTGCTAGACCGATACCCCACACAACAGCGAGATATCTCCACGGGTGACGGACCGATCCGTCGTCCGTCATATGCAGATGACTGGTGCCTGTGCCGGCTGGGTAGTACCCAGCTTGTACTGGTACTGGTGCAGCTCCCGGTGGCAAGGCCCGCCTCTGCTTGCACGGAAATAGAGAGAAAGAGAGAGAGAGAGTGTGTGTGTGTGTCAGGTCCCCGCGGGGCCAGGAGTGCCGAGTGCCGAGTACCGTAATACTATAGTCCCAGCTCCAGCTGTGATTGTGATAGTGTCTGGCCCGGGGTGATGCGGGACGCCAATCCTTCGCATGCACGGTTGACGGTGTCGTGTACCTGACATCGCACGTACCCCGCACGCGTGGCGAAGACCCGACTCGGGCGAGCGGAGAGTGTGACATGTCTGAGCCTGTGCATGTGCATGTGCACGTGTATATGTATGTACATCCGCGTTGGTCGTCGGGCCTGCGAACCGCCGCCGGGATCAGCGGGAGGTTCGGCGTGCCTGCACTAGGGAGCCTAGGTGAAGTGCAGTGCAGCCCTGGCAGGAGTCGGGAGTCAGGAGTCAGGACGGAGCGATGGAGGAGGCCGTGCCGAGCTTAAGCTTGAGTGCTTGCATGTCCCGGGGGTCGGGCAAGGCAAGGCATCGCACAGCACAAGTAACGATGCATACACAGCACTTCACGGATCCTCTTCCGCAGTGGTCGTCAGGCCCGCAAAACGCATGTCGTCGTGTCGTGTCGTGCGCCGGGATCCGCGGACGATCCCAGCCCGACGTCCGCGTCGCGGTACCCGTTCAAGTCGCTGTCGACGCATACTGTAGCTAGTAGCCGCGCTGGTCCATGCTGGGGGCGCACGCGGTCGTGGTTCTGTCACTAGTAGTGGCTGGAGCACGGCAGGGTCATAGTCGACTGTCGGGAGCTCGTCGCGTCGTCCATGCCTACGTAGGCAAGGAAGGAAGGAAGGCAGACGCCGTCGTTGTGTGCAACTAGTCGTGCCACTGCGGGCAAGTTCGAACCGCGCCAGCCGCCGGGGCGTCGGATCCATGTGTGGCATCTGCAAACCCGGGACGCCGGTCCTTGGCCTGTACTGTATGATACCCCACAGCGACTCTCGACTCTCGAGAGATCTGCACGGAGCGATCTTCCCGTGTGGACCAGGACCAGGACCAGGACTTGGGGAGTCCGTCGTCAGTCATACAGTACTTGCATATGTACGGTGCCTCAGGCGGCAGGTTCTGGATGCCGATTACTTACAGCTCCCGGATCGGCGCATGCTGGCAACTTGCAAGTCCGCGAGTGCACGGTCCGCCGCCGCTGCTTGCATGGAGAGAAAGGAAGAGAGAGAGAGAGAGAGTCAGGTCCGCGGGGCTGCACGCCAATCCTTCGCACGCACGACGCACGGTACGCGATGCTGCGTACCTGAAGGCCTGACATCGTACGTATACCCGAGTCGGAGCGGAGTGTGTGAGTGTGTGGATCTGTGCATGTGCATGTGCATGGTGCATTGCTCGTCCGCGTCAGCCGTCGGGCGTGCGACCCGCTCGTGTCGTGCGTGTGCTGGGATCTGCGGAACTTGAGTTTGAAGCTTCTTCAAAGTCCTTGCACGACCTCCGGGTCATCGTTGATCTCGACGAGTGCGGTCCAATAGGCCTGACGACTGGAGTGCTGCTGACGAGTGACGAGGTCGAGTGGTTTGGTTCATGGTCCCGGGAGTCGGGAGTCGGGCATGACAGAAGGCATCTTCCTCTTCCGCATTCGTCCTCCGAAACGCCGGTGCGAACGACTCCTGGCCATGCGTCATAGTTGCTGCAGAGGCAGGGCGACGTGCGCCGGTGTTCCAGATCTGACGGAGCAAGGCGAGATCTTCCCGGAGTTGTGCTCGAATGAGCTCCATACTACGTAGACAAGGAAGACGCCAACGTTGCATGCAATCGTGCGGGTTTCGAATCGCGCCAGGTCGTCGGCGTCAGATGTGGAGCATCTGCACACTTGCACGGCGGGCAAAGCGCGATGTTCTCCTCTGTAACAGGGCAAAAAACCCCGTAACAGGTCTGTCGAATGTAACTTTTCACAGGCCTTTTACCTCCTTTGGGGCCAGATCACGGGGAAATTTTACCTTTGACCCCAATGGCACTGGCCTGTTACGAGCAAGTTACGAGGTGGAAAATCCTGCAATGCCCGCCGTGTTGCGCTGTGTCGGGAGCGGATTCCACGTGCTCGTACACGAGAAGCGGACCGGCCGGGTGAGCGGAAGGCAGCTCGCGGATATGAACGTCAGACTCAGACTCAGAGCTTCTATCGGAGCGTGAGTGAAGACTGTCCAGCACGGAACGTTCCGAGAACAAGAGCGCATTACCGAGTCGAGGATGCGTCGATCCTGCGGAGAAGCGAAGGCCCAGGACGGCGGGGGGCCCTGGGGTGCCTCGAAGACGCACGAACGCTGATAGAGTGACACGTACAGTGCGTCGAATGCGGGGCCTGGGGCGGACGTGCGACGTGAAACAAGGAGAGCGAGCGTGGCGTGCCAGGGCCTGGGTCGGGCGGGGTTAGAACATGCCATTGAGCGAGTCGGGAGCAGATGCGGGGCAGGGGCGGTCCTGACGGAGATGACCGCCCTGCGCCGGGCTGAATGCGCACGTCAGTCTCAGTCCAAACTGCCACACAGCGGAGAGGTCTAGACCGCGCAGACGGTTGGTGGAGAGGGATCGACGATGCAGCCGGCGGTGTTGGTGTCGAAGAGGGGCTGATGACGGCGCGAGTACAGCCAGCACCGCCCGGCGAACTCCCGCCAATCGGTCGGCGGGCGGGCCAGCGGGGACGGCCATGACGAGGCGGACGGCTGTCGGAGCAGCCACCGCGAGCCGATCCGATCTGCTCGGAGTGGCCTGGAGCGCCGAAGGAAAGGCTTGGCCACGTGGGATCCATTATGCCGACGTCCCGATCCGGCATTTGCGACAATGATATATACCGCCCTTTTTCTGCCCAACTCGCCACCACCGTCCTCCCTCTGCTCGCACTCCAACAACACCATGATTCGCTTCGACAACGTCCCGCCAGAGGTGATGCAGGCCATGTGCACGCCCATGCACCTCATCATCCCCGCGTCGCCCCAGCAGCACACCGGCGCACTCTACCTCGGCTCCTTCTCCGCCATCCTCGAACCCTCCCTCCTCTCCTCAAACCACATACAGGCCCTCGTCCAGGTCCTCGACGCTCCATGGCTGCCCACGGTCGAGGCGCATGCAGCGCAGGGCAACAAGCTCGAGTGCTACCGCCTCGACATCCTCGACAGCACCTCCGCAGACCTCCGCCCACATCTCGAGGCCACCGTGCGCTGGATAGACGACAGACTCCGCCGCGGCGTGAACGTGCTCGTGCACTGCCAACAGGTACGTCTCTTTCCCCAAAACACGCGTCGTCCCCGCCACCTGACCCCGTCCCCGCGCACGCCTCCAGGGCATCTCGCGCTCCGCCGCCGTCGTGATCGCCTACCTCATCTACACCCACAACATGTCCTACGACTCCGCCTTCGACCTCGTCAAGCGCAAGCGCGCCTGCATAAAGCCCAACTCGGGCTTCGTCCGCTGTCTGCAGGACTGGGAGCGCCAGTGGCGCCTCGCGCCCCAGCGCCCCAACGTCCGCCGCGCAAGCACGACCCCCTCATGACGCGTCGTCCTTCGCCGTCTGACTCGCGTCCTGCGCCCCGCGCGCGGGGCGGCGTGCTGACCGCGTCCGTTCGCCCCCGTGGAGTGCGTAGCGGGCCTCTTGGGCCTCGGCCGGGCTCTGGTGGAGCGCGGGCGGGTTACCACAGGTCGGTCGCCCCACCTCTTACCTCTTGCCCCTCTTCCCCAGACCCAGACCCCTCTCCCCCACTCCTACTCCTCGGTCGATTCTCCCATATCCGGTATCCCAGGCGCGGAGGCGCGAGCTGCTCATTCCGTGGTGCGCGACTTCAGCCCGGGCGAAAGCAGCGCATGCATGGTCCGGCGTACTACCCGGCTCGTTCGTCGACACCGACAGCTATGACCATGATTATCGTCATCACACGACCTCCACCCATACCCATCACTGCACTCGTATATCTGCCGTCGTCGTGTTGCTCGTGTGCTGCTTCATTTCTTGGTTCGTCTGGCCTGGCGCGTCGGATTTTCGCGCATGCGATTGGGTCCGGGCCCGGGACGATTGCTCGATTCGCACCCTATCACCCAATTCCTGCGATTCGTGTTCTATGTTGCCCGCCACCCATTGTGCGCCAGCTAGTGCCTGCTTTCTTGGTAGTTCCCCACCCGCTGTTATCCCACCCTTCCGTCGTCCGTGTATCGCTATTGCTATTGCTATCTTGTCACGGACTGTACCTAGTAGTAGCACCCCATTGTCGCGCTTTTGGTTGGAGTTTTGTCGTACCCGTCCGTAGCTGCATCCACGTCCACGTTCACGTTCACGTCTACATCTACATCCACACCAGCCTTGTGTATCGTGTATCATTGGAATCGCACATCAGCGTACAGACCATCCGAATTGTCTGCTACCGTATACCATCCACCCCGCAGCGCGCTGCGTCCGCTCGGCATACATATCGATGTCGGCAGCATGTCTGCATGTCGGTATGTCTGAGTCTGCACCCGCACCCCTCGTAAACCTTCATTATCACAAACACCCGTTCCCCTGCTTGCACACGCACGCCATCGCCAGCGAATCAGCAGGTGGGTTCGAGAGCTTGAGAGTTCGGGAGTGTGGGCAGTGTGGTGAACCGTGCGCCTCGAGGCGGGGGGCGGAGGAGCTTTGGGCCGGCGGGCGCGTGGGGGGTGCGCTTCTCGACTTCTCGACTTCTGGACTTCTGGAGTTTCTGGCGTTCGTGCTGAGGGATAGGACATCAGACCCGATTATGCATCTACTGCAGGCTGAGGTACATTTTGGGTAGAGCGGGTACGTGCATGTATGGACGTAGTACTACTAAGTAGTACCACATGGTGCTACGTTTCGGACACTCGCTGAGCACTCCCGGGCCCCGTGCACGGTGCGATATGTCTCATGCGCATGGACATAGACGTAGAACACACTCAGACATGGACGAGTTACGAGGGTGCCAACTTGAAGTGCTCTGTCGACGACGTCTCGACGTATCGAGTGTCGCTGTCTGTGCGTGAGCCCGTTCGGAGTCCCGCGTTACTTTCCTCCCGGGGTGCATGGCGAATGGTGCATGGCGGACGGCGTCCGGCGGACGAAGACAACAGCACCCGCTCGGCGCTCGGGCCCTGTCAAATGGGACGTCCAAATTCAACGATTGATCATAAATCATAAATCATGAATCATTCGATGAGTGCTGCTGCTGCTCGCAAGTGACACGCCACATGCACCGTGGTGCGTGCATAAGCGGGGGCCGAGGAACGGCGCGACGAACATGTGAACTTCGACTGGGAATCAAGTGAGTATGTAGGGAAGGCTCGAAATGGCACAAAGCGCGGTACTTGCTACTTGCATGCGCACTGCTTTCGTCCGAGTCCGAGTAGTGCGGGTCGGGTTCCCTCCCGGATTGGATGGGGCGTGCGTTGTAACTTGTCCGAGCGGCGAGATGTGTCCCTGGACCCTGGGCTGTCGGTCCCCTTGCGGAACACAAGGAGGTATCGGGGCGCGCTGTAGCCTGTGCGAACGCGGCGGCGGGGCCCAGAGTGGCACGAGGTATTGCGGTATTGAGGTATTGAGGTATTAGCTATAGGAAGGATACGCATGCGGTCATGGAGTCATGGGCATCGTGAGGATGAATCATGATGATACGTACTCGAGCACACAGCCCGCACATGATGCATGATTCATGAGCCCCACAGGCACGTCGTTCACCGCTCGACACTTTGACGTTTTGCAATGCCACTGCGAGCTCTGCGGACTCGGACAAGAGCGGGGGCGGATCAAAGACGCAGTGTGTAAATGCGTCGCGCGCCGCGTGCGTATGTTCCAACTGTACCCTTACGTGGTCTCGGTGCCTTGCGATCACTGAATTGTGCCTCCGCGGCCGACGTCAGCATACATATACACGCATACATACACACTTATATAGACTTACATACTTACCTGTGATAGACACGGGCAGGCACCGCTGGTGGCCCTGGGCACGGATCGCCACGCGACAACTTTGAACCACACGATCGTGATTCGTGATTCGTGCCTCGGACGCCGGCGCAACGTGGCTACGAGACGTCGCCACATTGCCCGAGCGGGTCGTCTGTAGGCCGGCCGCGTCGTGCGTCGTGCGGCGTGCGTTGTCATCCTCAGGCTCGGGCGGGAAGCACCCGCCCGGCTGACGGGGTCCTTGTCAGCACGTACGTATCGCGGGCCTACGCTCCGTGAGTTGAACTGTAGTATGGAGCGTTCGAACGGCTGCAACGCGCAGGTACGGAGCAGCGAAGGGACGCGAGACGGCGACGTACGTACGTACCTGTACCTCGTCCCATGGCAGTCGGTATTAGACTTTATCGGACCCACGGAATAGGGTTAGGTCTTCCAGGCTTCCAGCTGCTGGCCAGGCACCGCTCGAATGTACTGCAGAATGAATATCGACGGCCTCCGGGAGTCCTGCCAGGGCGACATGCAACTCATGACTGGTACTGATACTAGTCAGTGTCACTGTAAGACTCAGCAGCGGACTGTCGAGTGACGAGACGGAGATGAACATACAGAACGCCATGTGGACAGGGCCGTCCGCGTCGATCGAGCACGCAGAGCACGGCGGCCTAGCTCTTGGTACTCACCACGTCCTCCCTGAGGCCCAACGCAGACGCGTCCATCAAGCGAGCGTCGCGGACGCACGATGACGAGCGGCGTTTGCCCGCGAGGCACCCAACCTCGATCGTGTCGGCGGGTGGCCGCAGGGAGGCTCGAGCTTCTAAGTTCTCCGCCTCGGGCTTGGAACGTTGTACATCCGCGAGGCGGGCCGCAGCGCAGGTGATCAGGGCACGCGAAGCGCAGGTCGAAGCTTGCAGGTCAGGCACCGCGGCCGGAAGGAGGGAGCGCTGAGGGCGGAAGCAGCAAGGGTCTAACGTCGTACGTCGCACGTCTATGTATGTACGTGCCTTTGACCTTCGACTTCGATATATGTAGCAAGGCGGGCCTGGCGCCGTGGCATGGTGCACAACGTGGCCAGGGGAAGTCCAGGGACGCGAAGGTTTGGTTTTGGGAGGGTGTGATGAGGATTCTCGAAGGTCCGTATGCGGATATGTCGCCGGCTCGTCCTGGTTCCTGCATGGCAAACAAGCTCGGGATCTCCTCGGATGTGCGCGAGTGAGAGGGTATTGATCGACCGCAAGCAATGGCGGCGAGCTTTGGCATCTGGACGAGTGACGAGGTGCAAGGCACCCGGTGCTCCGCGCAGAGGAGCGGAGCTTGAGCGGAGACTTGCGAGCTGCGTGTGGACGCATGTTACAAGTTGCATGCAGATGTTGACAAGACATGCGCGATGCCGTCGCCCGTCAGGCCCGATTGTCAGAGATGAGACATCGTCCATTGTGCATGTCGCCGCGGCGGCGCCGTTCTATCGGACTGGGGCATGACGAGAAGATCGGCGAAGAGCTGTGTGGTGTGACCGCAAGCCAAAGCACGTAAAGGCACAGCACCACCGAGAAGCACGTAAAGAGCGCCGGACTATATTCAGGGAATGCGGAAGTCTGAACCGCGCCTCGGGGAGTTCCTGATTCTGTTGTGACTTATGCTCAGCAAGCGTTTAGTGTCGAGACGTGAAGACGTACTATGTGACGAATGACCAGCATGCAGGGACTGGGGTAGCCCAGGCTACAGGTGAAGTGGACGATCCGAGGAGACTCCCGGTCTGCTGAGTAGCTCAGTGAATGGTTGCTTCGGCGAGCGAAGATGAAGGAGGGGAGTAGACGTACTAGCACGGTAGCTTGCTCGACAGCGAAGCGAGGCTCACTGAGGACGTGGTGTCGCCGAGCCGAGATTCAGGAGCTAGACCAGGCAACGGAGATAGTGGTCGAGTGCCTCGAGGAGTTCGAACGCCGAGAAGGCTCGTGGGGACCTTCGCGAAGACCTGGGGACGAGCGCGGGGATCTCGGGATTGCGGGAAAGGGACGACGATCTGCTGATGGCGAATGCGGAGAACACGCAGATACGAACCGACCGCGGGAGTCGAGTGGACGTGGGATGCCGACGGGGAGGGACACGGGCTGGGAAGTTTGATGTCTCATTGGGTGGGACGGCGCGAACCAATGACACGCGGGAACGACACGCGAGCGCGGTGTGTCAGGCGATAGCGAACGTGCCGCCTTTTGCGAATGACAAACTTCAGCGGTGTTGTTCAAGTTATGTATTGAAGATGACACGCTGTGGTGAGCGTGTTGTGCCGTTCGTTCCGGTGATAGATGACCAGGACCATGGGCGAGCCGGAAGAGGGTCAAGAGGCACCGAGGCGGGTGCTGAAGCGGAAGAACTCTAGAGCAGTTCTGGATGAAGTACCTTGTCCAGACGGGGACCTAGAGTTGTTGTAGGCTGGATGTGGACGTCGTAAGGTTTCGCCAAGAACCACTTGACCATCGTATCAGGCACAGGATCGACCTGAGCAGATTGACTCCGCCCAGACAAGAAGGCAAACTGCTGGCTGTGAGATTTTGGCCCTGCAGGCGAAGGTGAACGAGGAGGATATACAGGACTTACGGATGTCGGGGTGTATCTGGTGCTCGCATGCGCCCCGCGCAGACGAAGCTCGCCGACGACACCCCGATGGAATCCGGCTTTTCGCAGAGACTCGAAGGCACGCGTCCATGCCGAGCAGGCGTGCCGCATGTACGACTTCAGCTACTCACGAGAGTCGGCGTGAATGAAAACGAATTGCCCAGATAGTAACCAGATGCAAACGGGGTCTCTGTTCTCGTTCTACCTTGCTTACTTCGCGTCGCAATTGGGTGGAGATGGTGGTGGTCGGGAGCAACGACATGCGCGCTACACGCAAACGGTAGGCGCCGTTGAGCAGCCCGGGCGCCACAATGTCAACATGGCCAAGCAGGGACCCGGCGTTGTCCGAGCCAGTGAGCGGAGGAGGGACGGTCAGCGTCGACGCCGGGCAAAGACCCTTGCTCACCGTCCACGACGATGCTCAGACACGCGTCGTCCGCGACCCGTACGACTTCCTTCCATCTGTCTGGGTGGTCCAAGCAACATCTCTGCTCACAAATTCGACCGCTTTTGCAGGCATAGCACGGCCGTTCCGGGCCAAACTGCGTCGCTCCTTTGCGACGGTCCAGGATACTCCTGTCCGACGCTACGGCGGCCTCAAAGACCAGGACCGCATCTTCACCAATGCTTACTGTAGACACGACCACGGCATCAAGGGTGCGACGGTGCGTCCGCGTTTAAACCTAGTTTCGCTCGAATGACGTGACTAAGCGCCCTCTTCTGGTCCTAGTCTCGCGGCGACTGGCACAAAACGAAGGATATCCTCCTCAAGGGCGACTCCTGGATCATCCAGACCATCAAGGACTCGGGTCTTCGTGGACGTGGCGGTGCTGGTTTCCCCAGTGGTCTGAAATGGAGTTTCATGAACAAGCCGGGCTGGGAGAAGGATCCTCGGTGAGCACCTTCGCCTCTTCTCTACCTCTCTATTCCAACTCTACACCCCAGTCCCCGCTATCTCGTGGTCAACGCCGATGAGGGCGAACCCGGTACCTGCAAAGATCGTGAGATTCTGCGCGGTGACCCCCACAAGCTCATCGAGGGCTGTCTCGTCGCCGGCCGCGCCATGAATGCCAGCGCCGCCTACATCTACATCCGTGGCGAGTTCTACCAGGAGGCGTCCCACGTCCAGCAGGCCATCAACGAGGCGTACAAGGCCGGCTACCTTGGCAAGGATGCGTGTGGGTCCGGCTACTCCTTCGACGTCTATCTCCACCGCGGAGCTGGTGCCTACATCTGCGGTGAGGAGACCGCTCTCATCGAGTCCCTCGAGGGCAAGCAGGGCAAGCCCCGTCTCAAGCCCCCATTCCCCGCCGACGTCGGTCTCTTCGGCTGCCCAACGACCGTCGCGAACGTCGAGACTGTCGCGGTTGCACCCACCATCTGCAGACGCGGCGCGAGCTGGTTCGCTGGCTTCGGCCGTGCGCGGAACCAGGGCACGAAGCTCTACTGTATCTCCGGTCACGTCAACAACCCGTGTGTTGTCGAAGAAGAGATGAGCATCCCGCTCAAGGATCTCATCGAGAAGCACTGTGGCGGTGTACGCGGCGGCTGGGACAACCTGCTCGGCATCATCCCCGGTGGTAGCTCCGTCCCCGTCCTCCCCATCGACAAGTGCTCGGAAGTGCTGTACGTGCTCTCCTTCGTCCCTCGCCTGCTTTCTTGGCTTAC
The DNA here is from genome assembly GCA_016618145.1 of Sanghuangporus lonicericola. Lineage (NCBI taxonomy): Eukaryota > Fungi > Basidiomycota > Agaricomycetes > Hymenochaetales > Hymenochaetaceae > Sanghuangporus > Sanghuangporus lonicericola. Next base: position 23,869 of record WJSG01008361.1, on the reverse strand, counting down.
TTCTCTTTGCAACCCTCAGGATGGACTACGACTCGCTGAAGGACGCGCAGTCCGGTCTCGGCACGGGCGCCGTCATCGTCATGGACAAGAGCACCGACATCGTCAAGGCCATCGCCCGTTTCGCACACGTATGTCTCCGTCATAGTCTCTCTCCTATTCCCCGTCTGACCCTCCCGCGCTCTGCAGTTCTACAAGCACGAGTCCTGTGGGCAGTGCACGCCCTGCCGCGAGGGCACGACCTGGATGATGAACATGATGGACCGTTTCGTCGAAGGGCGGGGACACCAGCGCGAGATCGACATGCTGCTCGAGCTCACGAAGCAGATTGAGGGGCGCACGATTTGCGCGCTGGGCGACGCGGCGGCGTGGCCGATCCAGGGATTGATGCGCCATTTCCGCCCGGAGGTCGAGAAGCGCATCGCGCAGTTTAGGGAGGTGAACGGGCCGGTGCTGTTTGGGGGGCGGCTGAAGAGCCAGACGGACCCGACGCTTGCGCTCCCGGACAATCTGGGCGCGAATTTGCCGGAGGTTGGGGCGCCGAGCCAGAGCCAGAGTGCGAGTGCGTAGACGGATGTCCGATGTCGTTCGTGCGAATATATCGCTTCATATCCTGCCTGCCGTGGTTGCCGTAACGCGTCGTCCTGAAGGTGGGTTGAGCTGGTTGGGACTAGACAGATACATATATATTATGAGAAGGGGGGAGATTACATGTACAGGAGGTCTACCGTTAACATGGCAGCAAGAACGATTCATCGGGACCAGAAGGGTCGCTTCTTTTGCTGTTCCTCCTTGCCATCCTCCTCGGCATCCTCCTCGACCTCCTCGTCAGACGAATCGTCTGACCAATGCGACTGCAGATTCTCTACGAACCTCCAAGAGAGGGCGTCCCCGGGACACCTGTGTTGCTCCGGGGTATCCCCGGGCTGCGCCATGGTGAAATGCTGGAGGCTCGCGCGCTGCGCCGAGTTCGCCCACCAACCCTGCGGCAGCGAAAGTACGGCGACCTGCTGCCATCGCTCGCTGCTCGATTTGGGGATCCCGGAACACATGCAGCGGCGGATGAGCAGGACTCGCAGCGGCTTGAATTGGTCGTTCTGTGCGGCGAGATCTTCCTGAGCCTCTGCTTCGAGTCTGCGAGCCTCGTCTTCCAAGTCGCTCGGTCGTACTAGCGGGTCGCGTCGGTTCAGCCGGGGCCGGGGCACCTTGGTGACCTCTGGGATCCACTCGCCGAGCAGGAGCAGCCGATAGGCGGCCTTCACGAGGTCTTCGGGGACGCGCTGTAGGTCGATGAGTGGCGGGGATTCCTGGACGTGCAGGCCGTCCTCCTGTGCGCGCAAGAGGGCGAACTTGTACTCCGAGGCGCCCTGAGACACGGGGAACGTCGGGGCGGTGAACTTGACTGCCCTGCCGCTTTGGCGCGGGCGGATTTTGAGAGTCGCCTGGAAGTACATCCCGAGTCCGTCACCTTCAAGCATGGGAGGGATATCGCACCCGACCGAGGCGTGCGGGAACGCGGCCACCTTCCCCGTGGAGGGCGGAGACTCCGGGTTGCGGTGCCAGGAGAAGGTGGCCAGGTCGCGGTAGGGACGCTGCGTCGAGACGAGGCCGAACCAGTAGGGCTTGATGGTGGCCTCGAGGTGCCGCATCATGAGCTCATGTGCGTAGCTTGCGGTTGCGACTTTGGGGTACGGATCGGACGAGTACCCCATGTGCAGGGCGATGCCGAGGAGGAGTGTGGGCTCGACGAGTGGTTGGAGGCAGTGACGCAGGTGGAGGCCGAGGGTGATCGCTTGCTCGCGTAGGGGCCACTGTCTCTCGAGGCGCAGTCGAAAGCCGTCGGGGCGCTCGCATGTAATCGTCGCGAGGAGTGTCCGTAGGAGAGCGGTGTGGTAGCGGCGGGAGTCGGGCGTCTTCATTCCGTATCCTAGTGTCTGGAACTCTTCAGGTCCCCGGAAGATGAACTCGGTCTGTCGAGGCAGGTCGATGGTCCACATGCCCTCGAGAGAGGCACGCAGCAGTCCAGTCAAGGGAATCAAGGCCAATGTGCCCAACGCCTCAGGTGTGTCCTCGAGGAAACCGACCTTCCACTTGGATGCCGGTTCCAGCTTAGGAGAAATATGACCTGTCCTGTTGCGGGGCGATGAGTTCGAGTCGGCAGTGGCGAATGCGCGCGTAGTTGGATGGGTCGCTTACCTCAGGTCGGGCTCAGTTGAGCACGGGAGCCAATACTGGCCATAGGCCCGATCCAGGCGATCGACGACGTACACGATACTCTTCAGGATCCCTGAAGTCGCGAAAGCAATCTGTGCGAAGTGCCAGCCCGAGGCCAAGAAAGGAGGATACTCACCAGATCGTGCACGGCCATTCGGTGCGTTCCCGAAGACGTAGTAACGACCGGCTGAGCTACTGATCATATTCCGCATCTTGCGGAGATGGTACACGGAGTAGGCGGACTCGGGGCGATCTTGGTCGAATGGGAGCTCGACGAGGAGGCGGGTGTCCAGCTTTTCAGGCTTGACCCACGGTGCTTCATCAATTTCTGGGTTACCCGTTCGGGTCAGAGTGGCCTGGCACGCGAGCCAGAGGGTGGTTGCGTCAACGGCGACGCGGGCCTCGTGTGTGTCCTTGTGTGCCGTGGCGCTGGAGGCCCGTTTCTCTGATGCGGTGGTTTTGCCAATACTAGGAGTCGGCGAGTCCGACTTGAAGTTCAGCGCGGGGTATGGCCAGAGGGAGAGGAACGAGTATCCTGGGCGCTCATTGCAGGCCCCGCGGAAGTCCATGTAGCGGAAGACGAGCTTGGCCGAAGTGTTCGAAACTTTCCGGCTGGCTGCGCAGTCGACTAGTAGGAAGCTCGGACGGGTGTCTGTCTTGAAGGATACTGGTCGTCCGAATGTGATGGTCTTTGCCGAGAAGACAACTTCGGGGGCGGATCTAGGTGTGCGAGGCATGGTTGTGGTGGGTTCTGGGTACAGGGACTTGTTCTGCCACGAGTGCTATATATATCGGGTGGCGATTTGGTCATGTATGGTCCGGCAATGCACAGCATACTGCCGCCTTTGTGGTGGCGCCTTTGTGAGACCATGACAGTCTTTTGCCGTAGCTTGCCCTATGCGGCGGAGCATCCTGAACGGAAAGTCGAAAGAATTAACTTGAGGTGTCAGACAAAGATGAAGGTGGCAACAACGATCACGACTTACCGTACAGTTTGCGGGCTATAGTCTTGGGCCGAAACATGCTCGAATTCGATGTCGTCACCCATCCACACTTTTCTATCATGGTCACACTGAACTGCGGAACTCGGGTGGGAGAGGAAGATATTGGTAGAACGGAGCAGTGGTGGTGTTGCGGTCCCTGCATTATTGGCAAGAAGGAAGAAGCAACTGTCGCACGGCCAATGAACCAGACCTGAGACAGGAATGGAAAGCCAGACGCCCGCGCCGAGGCGGGCCGCCGCGATACCAGTGGGAGCATACTATGTATTCGAAACAAATAAGTACACTGATTTATGCTAAACTCGGAGGAATAATAGCTATCATACATCAACGTCACTAGTGCGCGAAGCCGCAGTGCCAGTGCTGGCCGTGATCCGACTGTGCTGACCCGTACTTAGCCCGTGCATGAAGCCAACCTTACTACTCTTCGACTCGCGGGCCTCCTGCCACGGTGGCTCCTCTTGCGGGCGGCCAAGGTTCCTCAGAGGCTTGACCATGCGGAATTTTTCGCTGGTCCTAAAATTGTAACGGTTTGATTTCCACCAGGCCTGAGAGTGCGAGAACCAGCATAGCTGCCTCCAACGCGCGTCTCGATACTTTCCTTCTTCACGAATGAGAAGTGTGCGGATAGACTCAAACTTCGTTGAGTCGTCGCACCAATACTCGAGCGGGACACGCTCAAAGTTTTCCCGCAAAAGCCGAGGCTCCCACATGCCGACGAGGAGGAGTCTGGTGTTCTCCGCGTCATGGCTGGAGAAACTTGAGGCTTGCAGAAATCTCCGTGTATATGTGGACGTCATCGCCATCCCTGAAAAATATAAGTCAGGGTCTCCGTTCAAGTCATCCGGGCTGCTAGTAATGTGGCACTTGTGGTCGAAGTACCAGACGATGGGCTTGTTAGCTGTCATGGGAGGTGAACCGGGGGGAATCGCAAGCGCAGGAGGGAGCCTTTCATCTGCCGTGATGCAAGGTGGCCCGTGCGGCCTCCCGCTTTCGTAGAAGGCGGGCACATTTGCCGACGGAAGGTCACTAGCGATCACGCCGAACCAGTACGGAGTGGCGGTGGGAGTGAGGGTCGTTGCCTTCGCGACGATGGAGTATATAACTTCAGCGTCTGTGCATGGCCATGCGGCAAAGCGTTTACTGATGTCCGACATCTGCTTGGAATCCAGCAGTTCGAGTGCGACGCATAACGCGAGTGAGATATCCGTGGGCATGTCCATGGTCCTCAGAGCGAAGCCTTGTACGATGCTTTGTCCTCGAATCGCCAACTGGGTCTTCTTGAGCAGAAAGCGGCGATCCTCAGGAGCCCCAGCCATTGCGATGATCATGGTGCGCAGTAGGAGGTTCTGGTGCGCATCATCGTTCGCGCCATATCCTGGATTCCCAGCGGAGGGTTTGACGATAACCTTTTCGCTGGACTCGTAGCGGAAACATCGCCCGACGGCGTCCCAGGCACCTAAGAGAGCGATTTGAAGGAGCGTCAGAAGCGGAGTTCTACCGATGGGCACTCCCGGGCCGGGTCCCAGATCATGATTGTATTTGACTTGACGTGGCTTCCAGATGGGGTCCGAGCGAGCAAAGCTAATCGAAGGATCATACCGTGAGTTGAGCTGAGCTCATTACTAGGAGTATCCGCATAACAAACGTACTTTTTTACTCGCGGGTATGTCATTTCCGCCGTGCAAGCATCCATGGTCCACTCGTGAATGACATATACGGTCTCCGGCCTAGAGGACTTGAAGCACATCTGCAGGTATCCCCAGCCCGAGCGAGTGAAGTCGGCGCGAGATAAGTCGCATGATTCCAGCCTCGGCAGGCGCGTAGGGTCATCACTGTCTAAGAAGACAAGATGCAAGCTGGCTCCAATACATGCCTGCCGGACGTCGTACAACCAGTCCATAGCTGCGTCGAAGGCGAGGGTGTCTGCATGTGGAATGGTAGGGAGCTCGACCACGAGATGCTCGTAACCTTCCTGCGCCGAGACTTGCCAGGCCGTTCGCAAAGCTGTGGCGGACACCTGAAGGCGTATATATGGGGAAGAGTCCGGCGATGACTGGTTCACGGATTCAGTGTGCGGCCAGAGGGAGAGGAAGGAATATCGGTTCGCCGAAAGGTCGTCGAGCGTACTTCGAACGCGGTTCCAAGAGTGTAGGATGCGGCCGGAGAGTGGCACTGGCAGGGGCCCGTCCGAACTAGCTCCCTTGTACACGAGCATGAAGGTGGGGCCTCCGATGGACTGGACCTCGACATACTCGCTGTCTGGCAGGTCGAAGTTCACGCAGTTGCCGGGAGTATTGCAGGGCATGCCAGAAGGTGAGTAGCGGAGGACGTGGTGATTGGGGATTCATGGCGTACTCACATGCCACATTATATACTTACTCCTACAAGAAGCAACCGCGGAAGGGGCGATGTATCGCTTGTAGACCGACAGAGCCTGCGAGAACCCCTCCCTATACCGTACTGGTGTAGTTGAAGCCCCAGCCGGATCTCCTTGAAACGCCTGCTGAAGCGCTAAGATACTGCAAAGGGCTGTCTGAGCCTCCCACTTCCTCGATGCGGCGTTCTGTGGCGGAGCGTGAGGAGTCTCCATGAGTAGATGAAGCGGGCTACTATGTGAACGTCCTGCGAGTGCGAAACGAGTCGCATTATTGCTTCCTGAGAGCTTGGAGTTGTCCGGCAAGGCGGATGTGCTGAATAGTGTGTGTAAGTATGCCAGCATTTTGCGGCGAGCGTACGAGTGGCCGGGATGGAGGGCGGCGGATGAAGATGTGGTAGAGCGTCCCATCCTTATAAAGAAAAGTAGTACGAGGTTTGAGGGCGGCTTTTGGGGCAATCCCTGGGGTATGTGTATCCTGTATCTGCGCAGCTGAGAGCTATGTTGCCGTCTGCAAGTCGACTTGCAAAAGGCCAACAACGCAACAAGTATGTCATTGTTGCCGTTGCGGCGCTCCTTACCCGAAAACAACCTCATCCTGGACCTGCTTAACACAAGACAAAAGAGGGGCGTTGCCTACCTCGTATGCGGAGGTCTTGACTACGCCGACCGTAGTACGACTATTGCTGTCGCATCGACATGCCACAGAGACACTGGACCGCCCCGTGCGACCTGCAGACGGACGGCGCTGACGCAGGATCACAAAGGTTACAAGCAACCCTCGTGAGGCGTAGAGAATGTGATTTGCAAGAGAGCGAGATGAGGCATTCATGATGGTCAGTGGCCTTCAGTGGCAAGCTTAGCTTCGACACTGTAATCAAGGGCGCCAAGCCAGCGGGAATTGGGCCGTCCCGAAGTGACGTCCAATAAGTACTATCATTATAGTACTAATCTTTGACACGTGCGTCAAACGACCGGAGTATACCAGTGATAGGATACGATTGACGAACAAGCTAAGCGGATACACAATACAGTACGATGCCCCTCGCTGTCGACCGACACGTCGTCACGGAGACCATTTCTAAAAACTCGCTGCCAGTATCCGCCTGCTCCTCTTGATCCTCGCTCCATCAGCAATTAACGCGGGGAGCGCCACCCTTGCGGACGGCATGTGGTGGGATCGAACTGTCCAGTGATATGAGTACCCACTTGCCGAAGACGTCAAGAGAGGTGTCCGACGCTGCGGCCGGTTGCAAGTCGCTTCCGCCGCTTGTCGGTGGCAAGCAGTGGGTTGAGGTGTCGGCGCCATGCGAGTCGGTCTTGTGCCACGACTGAGCGTCGAAGTACCACATTGTACTGCCGACTGGCGTGAGTGGGAGATCTCCGGCGAGATACTTGCGGGCATTGGCCCAGGGCATCGACTGGAGGCAACGCGGCCACATGTATCGTGGATAAGGACGAGAACCGGCGACGGCCCGAAATGAGTCCAGGCATGGCTCGAGTGGATGAAGAGCTCGGAGGAGGTGCACGATGGTCTTGAACGACGCTGCCTGTGTTGGAGCATACCGCGACGGCAATGGCTCGGACGGGGAGTCAACTCCGATGATGGCGGCGTACACATCCACGGCGAAGTGAGAGATACTGGAGTACCCGAATACTAGGGCCTTCTTGAAGGCGCACTCGATGGCCTTCTGCTTTGAGTGGGTACTGTAGACTTGCCACAGAGACTCGATTAGTTCGCGGTGGGGAGCTTGTTCCACATCACCGAAGACCCGAGGTTTGAGACGATAACTGCGCTGGTTGTGCCGGAGAGGTTCGCCCGCACGCAACGAAATCCCTTGTATGGAGCCGCGAAGGAGTACGTCGAACGCAAGCGGGAAGTAATTGTGCGAAGAAGCGGGGTCTTCATCCTGGGTGTGCTCGTAGCATACCACATCGTCTGTCATCCTGGAAGTCGTTCTGCATGTCACCTGAGAAAACAATACGTGGAGTACGCACCCTATACTATTGACCACCAAGGTCCACGACTCGGAGGACGAGCGTTCGATACCCAAGGCTTCCGGATCCCAACACAGCACGACGAGGACAGGGCGCATGGGGTGTGGATGCGTGAGGCGGGTCTCAACCAAGAAGTGATCGTTACGGCAATACTGCGTCATCTCATCGATGGGGGACAAATGACGCAGGCCGCTAGGGAAGATCAGGCATAGCTGCGCGTCCCAGTAGATGTTGTGGCGGCGCAGACTGTACTGCTCTTGCGCCTCAGCGTTCTTGGCATGCCACTCCTGGTACATGCAGAGCACGTCGATCCATAGCTGCTTGCAGCCGCGGTCCACCGACATCCGGCATGCGATTCGGAGGAGATCGAAACTGATCACGACGCGTCCGTACCGGGGTATATCCACCCAGATACTATTGTGCAACAAAGCAGGATCAGGGCCGTCCCGCTGTGCTATGACAGCGAGCCCGGGGTGCGATATAACTGAATACGCCGGAGGATGTGGAGAAGCGGAAAGCTTGACGACCAGCCTCGGGGAGAGCGGGTCGAGGAACGCCTGGCAGTCGACGAAGAATAGTGAGTCGTGGTCGGGAAGAGGCAGGGAAGGAGGGTGGGTGATAGTCGTTCCATGTTGGCACATAGAGATGTCTATCAAGCAGGGTTCCGCCATCGTTGATGGGGTACGGAGGTATCCGCCGTCCGAGGACTATAGGACGAGCGAGTGTCAGGGAATGGTGAGGAGAGAAGGGAACACGAATCGTTACCGTGTTATAAAGGCGGACCAGCGCTAGCAAGGTTCAACCTCCATCTAGACCACAACAAGCTGCCCAGTCAGGAAAGGTCAGAGACAGAGCATTGCGCAACTTGGCTTTGAGCTCGACGCGGCCGCCGCGGTCGAAACGTCTGTCGGAACCCAAGTGCACATCTGCTGCCACTAACGCTTGACAAGGACTTATCCACGGCAGTTAAAGTGAAATATCGAGAGCCAACGGTATGATGTACGCCCGGGTGGTCGCGCAACCCGCCTTCCGAGGATGAACGAGGTTCAAGGACAAGATGCGGCGGGCCCAGGGGCGGGCGTCACAAGCAATTACTTACCCACGCCGGACAAGTAAGTATCACTAACAAGTCAGATAATTAAATCTGCCAGTGACTCGAGCGCGCCGCGATGTCGTTTATCCGCCATGTACGCCTTGCAGGTTTACATCCAACGACATCGTCCTTGATGGCAAAGAGCCACGCAAGGATGGCTGGAGGACTCGCTTTCCGTCTCTCGGAAGGGATCAAGAACACCGGAAAGCCTCCGTGAGTCCGCGGCAACATACTTACCTCCGCTGCTCATCCCATTCTACCCGCGTTCTGCGCCGTAGGATCCCGCAAGCATACGCATGGGGCGATGCGTATAAATCGACGCAGGACAGGCCTCTGCTCGACATGTCGCAAGGCGTCCCAGGCGTCTCGCCACCGCCGCTCCTCCTCGACGCCCTCGCGAAGGCCTCCTCTGCCCCCAGCAGCTGCGGCTACCTCCCGAACGCGGGCGAGCCTGCATTGAGGCAGGCAATGGTCGAGGAGATGAAGGTCCGGTATGGGGCCGATGCGGATATCACACCAGACGATATCGCGATTACTGCCGGCTGCAACATGGCGTTCGCCGCCGCTGCAATGGCGCTGGCCGATGCTGGCGATGAAGTTATCTTGCCTGTTCCTTGGTGGGCGATCTCCTTCATGTAGTCTGTACTCTCACTGACCCATGTTTGCCTCAGGTACTTCAATCATGAGTAAGGATTTGTTCCACGTTCGGGACTCCTCCGCTTACTGGGATCCCCGACAGGATGACTCTGACGATGCTCGGGATCAAGCCCGTCTTGCTGCATACGTATGCGAAGGAGGGCTTCATGCCGTCTCCGGCACGCTGCGCGGAGCTAATCACTCCGAAGACGAAGGCGATCGTCCTGTGCAGCCCCAACAACCCGGTCCGTCTTCTCACACCCGCTCTCGCACCGGCTCACTGACCTAGTGCACCTAGACGGGCGCCATATACCCTCACAGCCTGCTTGCGTCCTTCGCCAAGCTCGCACACGAACGCAACGTCGCTCTCATCCTCGACGAGACCTACCGCGACTTCATAACCTCCGGCGCCCCGCACCACCTCTTCTATCCCGCCGCGTCTGAGTCCGCGCTCCCCGCCGCCTGGTCCTGGCGCAGCACCTTCATCCATCTCTTCTCTTTTTCCAAGTCGTACTGCATCCCCGGACACCGCCTCGGCCTCGTCTGCGCCTCACCCGCGCTCATCCCGTTCATCAACACCGCGCTCGACAACCTCCAAATCTGCGCCCCGCGCCCGCCGCAGGTCGCCCTCGCCCCGCTCGTCCCCGCGCTGCGTTCGTTCGTGCACGAGACGGCGGAGGCGGTCGCGCACCGACACACGCTATTTAGGGAGCGGCTGCCGGAGAGGTGGAAGATCGGCTCGCAGGGCGGATACTATGCGTTCGTGCGCCATCCGTTTCCGGGCGTGCATGCGAACGAGGTGTGTAAGAGGCTGGCGATGGAGATGGGCGTGGTGACGCTACCCGCGGGGTTCTTTGGACCGAAGGGAGAGGAGGGCGAGACAGTGATGGACGAGGATCGGTGGGTGCGGTTCTCGGTGGCGAATGTCGATGACAGGAAGGTCGAGCTCGTGTGCAAGAGGCTGGCGGAGAGCGAGCTGGTGTTTCTTGACTGGAAACTCGACTCAAGTTTAAATTAGATCTGTGGCTTCCGAACATACAACTTCTAGAGTAACAACGGCACGATGGAACTTTGATATTGTGATGGAGGNCAACGGCACGATGGAACTTTGATATTGTGATGGAGGAAAAAGTGGACCCTCCGAGAATCGAACTCGGGACCCTTGCATAGCATATGGTAACCTCATAAGTACAAAGCTCTACCGATTGAGCTAAGGGTCCTGTAAGACACTTACCGTCTGATGGCGCTATAGCCCGCTCAGTAAACGACACGACGCGTTCAGTTCGCGTTGTGGCGGCGAGACTAAGGCGAGAGTCGCGGAAGAGCTGCTCGTCGTCTGCCTCGATCTCCGCTTGTCCACTTCTACTAGAACTGTGCTTGTCCTGCTCGTTCACTGTCTGCAAGCTTGGTGCACCTTGCCGACGATGATTCAGACGGGGCTGATCCCGAACGCGCACAATGACCTGGTCACCGACGCGTCCTACGACTTCTACGGCCTCCGCCTCGCCACATGTAGTCTTGACCAGAGGTTCATGCCGTTTCGTGTCATACGGTTCCATGCTATACTCAACGCTATGCATCGACTGCGGCAGGGTGAAAGTGTGGCAGCTGGACGAAAACACCGGCTCGTGGTCTCTAGAACACGACTGGAAGGTAAGTTCTCTCCCCGCGCCACCCCCTGCACAAAGTCACCCAACCCTCCTCGCGACGACGCAGGCGCACGACGCGGCGATCTCGAAAGTGAGCTGGGCGCACCCCGAGTTCGGCACTATCCTCGCCACCGCCTCCTTCGACCGCACCGTCAAGGTCTGGGAGCAGATCTCCTCCCCGGACCTCGACGGCACGCAGCTCAACGGCGCCGGACCAACCGCCTCCTCCAGCTCGACGCGCTGGGTCGAGCGCGCGATGCTCGTCGACGCCAAGGGCACCGTGCGCGCCGTCGAGTTCGCCCCGCAGCACTGCGGCCTCAAACTGGTGCGCCCCTCCCCTCTTGCAGCTGTGGGATGATCTCTAATGACGGCGGGCAGGCGACGATCTCGTCGGACAACTGCCTGCGGATATACGAGTGCCTCGAGCAGCCGTCGCTCGCGTCCTGGCAGCTCGAGCAGGACATCGACGTGCTCGCGCTCCCGACTGCCACCCCGAGCGCGCGCACGGTCGCGCATACAATGGCGAGCGCGACCCCCACGCAGACGTCGGCAGGGACGGACGGGAGCTCGGCCTCGCTCGTCGCGCATGCGCTGCAGCAGCAGGCGAATCAGAACCAGCTGCAGGGGCGGCCGGGGCTCGGGACACGGGAGGTACGTCTGCGTCTGCTATGTCCTCGTATAGGTCCGCGCTGGGACTGCGAGGTGCTGACAGGGCGCACAGGCTGACGGTGGGTGGTGCATATCGTGGTGTAAAGACAAGTACTGGGGCGAGGTCATCGCAGCCGGGTGTGGGATCGACGGCGTCGTAAAGGTCCGTCCTCTTTCTCTTTCTCTTTCTCTTCCTCCCCCATTATCCCTCTCTCGCACCTCACACACACCACGCAGATCATCCAACTAAACTCCTCCGGCCGCCCCTCCACCCTCCTTTCCCTCAACCCCTCCCCGCCCGCGCCCGCTGCAGCCGACCCGAAACCCTCGACCGCTCCCGCGAACGGAGCAACGAACGGGGACGACGCGTCCAAGACCTTCGCGATCACGAGCGTCGCTTGGGCACCGTCCTGCGGGCGGTCGTACCACCTCGTCGCGACGGGCAGCCGGGACGGACACGTAAGGATATGGCGCGTGCGGCCGCCGACGCCGGGGGAGGACCTCGAGGGCGACGCCGACGAGGTGGAGGGCAAGTGGGGCGCGAGCATCGTCGGGGACTTTGACGACCACAAGTGCGTCGGCTCCTTTTCGTTGTCTTTTCTTGGGTTGGGGGTCGCTAACGAATGAGTGCACTGGCAGGTCGACGGTCGGGCGGGTGGAGTGGAACATCACAGGGTGCGTCGTGCGGGGTTCTACTGCTGGACGAATACTGACGCACCTGCAGGACGATCCTGTCGTCGGCGGGGAACGACGGGCGGGTGCGGCTGTGGAAGATGACCGCTGGGAACGTGTGGAGGCCGGCCGGGCATATCAGCGTCGAGCAGGCGGAGGAGCAGCAGGGCGAGGTCGATGCGGACATGGCTGTCGAGGATCCCTGAGTGTGGTGCGCTTGTGATGGTATGGCTTCTTGCTCTGCGTGGTGCGATAGGGACTTCCAGCCAGCGTTGCGGGTGACAGTACGATATCTGCGAGCATCTCGACGCACGGCAGATGTGGAGAAACGGAATCGCAGTCGAGACATCGGGGTCCTGTGGGGTCGTAAAGCGGGATCACGAGTAGCCGGGAGAATTGAAACTGGCGGCGCATTGCGAGGAGTTGGACAGGTCGGACGCACAGACTCTCCTTGTCCCGGCCATCTGACGACAACACCTGCACAAGTCCCTTTACATAGGTAGGCTGGCTCTGTTGAGTAACCGCAAGCACGTTCAACGACTCAGACTTCTTCGTCTTCAATGTTCAAAGTGAAGGCGCGGATTGAGCTAGTGCTGTGCTAATGGTCTTGCACGCGTCGACGTCCGTTCCGCGCTGTGAGGATCTGATGGTTTGGAGCGGGCTGCATCATGTATGCGGGCACTGCGCAGAGGTGTGTATTGCAGGCGAAGGTACAGGGCACAGGACAGCGAGGTATATTGCAGCGACGAAGATAGCAATGTGAGCGTACAGAGCACGTACAGAACAGAAATAAGTATAGCGATGCAGGCACGGGGATATGAGAGCGAGAGCGAGAGAGCAGGAGTGATGTTCGACGTTCGACAGCACCGGAAAGCGTCCTTCGAATGGTTCAAGTTTGGGTGCGATGTGTAGGATGGCTGACGCACCGTCCGCACGTCAGAACCCCCGCGAACAGCACATATGGTGGTAGAACACGCACCTGGTAGTCCACAGATACCACGCCGACCCGAAGCTCGCGAGCATCGCGCACGTCAGGAGCGCGACGAGCAGCGCCATGCGCTTCTCGTACGAGGCGGGCACGAACTCTGCCACTGTCCCGAGCGAACGTTGACTTGTCGGAGTGTCGGCTAGCAGGGACTGTGGCTGCGATTTGGAGGGCTGGATGCGCGCGGGGCGCGAGGGGGAGCGGGAGGGCGGGGCGCGCATGCGGTGGGTGCCTTTCTCGAGGGAGATGGAGGGCGAGGCTTGGGCGATGCGGACGGAGGGAATTTGGAAGGGCATCGTTTGCGCACTTATCGAGCAGTGGGATGTATATGTTTGCAGGGTCGCGGGAGTCGTGAGGACAGTGAGTTCGTAGGCGGACTTCGGAGCGAGGAAGGGCTGACGCGGGAGGTCAGCCTTGGAGCCCTACGCACCAGGGAAGAAGTACAGATGCCGCACGTACAGGGAGTGTTCTCAGCGGCGGCAAATGTTATTGCAAGCGAAGCAAATGAGAGACAGCAGGACGTGCGAGTAGTTCTTCTGTGTCGCCGACTTGTACGTCTGAACGACCGGCGTGTGTCGCGTTCGTTCCGAGCAATGGAGGAACTCAGCAAAGCGTTCCGAAGGGCATTCGGTGACAGTCTAGTACGTGCAAACAGCTTTAGGCGTACTCTGACACCAGAGGATGAGTGCAGGAGTGCAGGCGTCCAAGCTGGAGATGGTGGCAAGAGGTCAAGGGGCAGACGCTCGTTGAAGCTCAGTATCAAACTACATATTCCGTACTTATTCTGATCCTAACACATCACACGGCGACATAGCAAATCACCCATACAGTACACCATAGAACGAAAGGAGTCACCAGCTGCAGTCATGCTGCCCAGAACCTCCTCAAAGAAGCGGACATCGCGCGGCGGCGACGTACTCGCCCTCCGCACCATAGCTCCCCATCTCGCATATCTGGACCTCGTCGATGTCCCACTCGCCGAGATCGATCTTGACGGGGCACTTCTTCGGCTTCTCGGCGTCCTGTGTCTCGACGACTTCGTTTGGCGGGAGGACGGACTTGACGGCTTCGGACGCGAGGATGGCAGGGTAGGAGAAGGGTTGTCGGAACCGTCGCCGGGGTTCGCGGTAGATGGTGTTTACGACGGTGCAATGCAGCTGGTACAACATGGAACTAGTAAGCCATCGGATTGGGTGAAGAGAGCGGATGATCACGTACCTTCAGGGGACGATCCTCGTGGACGAGGAGGCCGGCGTCCTCGAACGTCTTCTTAATGAGATCTACAGCGTCCGCACGTAAGTCGCCGTCTCCCTGTGTTCATAAGGCAGTGACCCACTGCCGACGGCCGTGAGACGGTCCGTACTCTCGCCCTCCGCAGGCCCGACCCACATGACGTTCGCTTGTTTTGGGTCTCCGCGGTATGGCTTCATTATGTCCATGTTGTCCAGCGAGACACGCAACCGCTCCCCGTTGAGCATCGTCAGGATCTTCGGCTTCAGCTCTTGCAGCACTTTCGTCGCCTCTTCGAGTGTCTTGATGGGAGCGTCTGGATCCGTGGGCGACTGTCGGTGCAGCGACATCACCCCCAGGGTGAAGTGCATCCGACGTGGCGAAACGACGATGCTTGCGTCGAGTCCGGGGATGGCGGGCTCGGAGGTAAGTAAAGCGTTGGTAAACGGGGTGAGCTTTTTGCGGAAGGCGGGATTGTGGCCCTAGCATCGGTCGTCAGATTGTATTGATCACAGAAGGCACACCTGATATGTGCTCACCAGAGGGAGGGCGATAACTACAAGGAAAGCTGTTAGCGTGCATTGCAGTGAGAGTGCGCGTGTACTTACAGTGCGTGAGCTTGACCCTGGGAGGTCTCTCTTGCCATTCCTTCCAAGGACGGCGTTGGGCTGTCGCGCCGTCTGAAGGGCCGCCGGCAGGTCCTGCAGCGGGCGGAGCCTCTGTATCGTCAACGTCCGGGGCCCTCTCCTTTACGTCCTGAGGGACAACTGCGGGTGCTGGGATTCCCGAAGATTCGGCCTCCTTGGCGTCGTTGCCTTCGCCATCCTGGTCTCGTGCGGGCCTAGGAGTGCCGCCCCGTCCTCTGCCGCGCCCTCTTCCTCGACGTTGCCAGCGTCCACGTCCTCGTCCTCGTCCGCCGCGACCAGGGCTGGAGCCGGCTTCGGAAGACGGCGTTACGGCGGATGAAGCAGCTGCACCTGAGTCTACCGTTGGCTTCCCCGCAGTGCTAGTCGTGGTGGTAGTCGGAGGAGGAGGAATGCCGACTGTCTCACTCATCGTGTGCTTTGACAATGCTCTGGTGAAGATCGCTGAACGGTTATACGAGAGGCTCGCTGGTAGATATACGATCCGACGAGAAAGTGTTGCGGCAGCTGCAGCGCACCGTAGCATTCGCGGACAAGCTGCAGCGGCGCGGTAAGCTGGCTCTTTGAAGCTCGGTATCTACATCATAGGCTCCGGCCCGGACTGCCGGCGTATGTGCGCGTCGCATCGTCCAAGTTCGAGCAAGTTCAACACGACCACCATGGCGAACCGACGATCTCTCGCCCAGGTAGCTGCGACTCTCAAGATAGCAGAAGCAGCCAGACGCGCGACGACAGTCGCTGCAGCGCAGAGTCTCTCCGAAGTAAGTACTTATTGACGGCCTCTCCAGCGCTGAACGACGCCTCGGAGGTCTCGCGAACGGTGAAGGCGATCGGGATCCTCACGCAGGATATGGAGAAAGCGGAATATCGGCTCGTAGATGCGGAGGCGGCGGTCGCGCAGTATCGTCAGCACCTTGATGACGCGCTGGGTTATGCGAAGGATGCGAAAGCCCAGTGCCCACAAGGCTGCGGTGAAGAAGGAGCTGAAGGCGTTGAAAGCGAAGCTGAAGGTATGCTTATCTGTATTGTATTTGGGCACCCACTTCTGCTGCGCCGAACGGCGAGAGTATTTGTCAGTCTCGCCTGAGTAAGTCCTGCGCACTCGCCGTGTACTCAATCGATCTTGGTCCCCGGTCCACCTCGCAGCAACAACCATACTCAAGTAGGTTCTGGCACCCCACGTACAAGAAAGTGCAAAGCTGACTGGCGTTCACAGGTAACGGAACGCGGCGGTGACGGAACCTGCAGTCTGTGGGGAACACGCAAGATACGTAATCTTTTGCCCCCCGCTGCGGACCAGTTGTTGGGAGACAGATATTCGCGTCCACAAATGGAGACCCGCAGTGTGCCAGCGAGCTTCGGCTGAACTTCAGTGGTAACATCTGCCAGTATATTCGGCATCTCACTGCTGTATCGTCGTATACTTACAGCTCTTCTGAGTTCCCTCCTCTCATCTGATTGCGAGGAGACCACGGGAACTGTTCGAACGACCTGTCCGCAACTTCATCTGTGCGTTGTGATGTCTGTGCGGTGACATCTTCGCAGGTTTCCACAGCCGCGGTCGGTGCAGAGTGATTCTGAAGCCCTGCGAAAGAGCGTGTGGGGTCGCAGCGCGAGGTAGCAGGAGGTAGCTGACGGCGGAAGCATCGGAGTTTGCCGGCCCGGAGCTGTCGCGCCAAGTTGTTCAGGAGTCTGAGCCTCGCCACCGCAAGTACGACGTCGACGACGACCGAGGAAGATGAACACACGGACGCTAGCCGGGCTCACAAACGGAGAGCATCAAGTCGAAGATGCGCCGTGGCAACCGGACAACTGGCGAGAGAAACCGAACTGCACGCACACGTACTGCCGGAAGGGGCTCTTTCACGACGTCGAGCCGCAGCATACCCACGCGCAATGCCACACCTGCCACCAGATGGCGCGTTGCAAAGAGAGCTCGAGCAGCTCGGGCTCCTTCCAGCTCCGCCGCTGCGCCAATTGCCACCTCGAACAGTACTGCGTGAGTGCTCGCCCCCTGTGTGCCAATATGCGCACTGAACGACGCGTCTCAGTCCAAGGAGTGCCAGAAGGAAGGCTGGCGCATGGGCCACAAGCAGGCGTGCAAGTTCTTCTCTGCCCTCTGCAAGGAGGCCGCCGAGATCGCAGGAACGCCCAAGGCCTGGCCGGACCTCGCCGACTGGGTCCGCTTTCACCACAGCACGCTCATGAACGCGACCCTCGCCTGCTGCCTCAAGCTCAAGCCCACCGAAGGCAACGTCTCCGGCACCCGCTTCCTGCTCGTCGAGGTCCTCTATCGCAACGACCCCGCCGTCCCCCTGGAGCGCAAGTTCGAGCTCCTCGCCTCCGTGTTCATGGAGAACGACGACCCGCACTTCAGCCGGCTCTACGAGTACATCGCCGCATCGCGCGAGAACGCCGTCTTCTGCGCCAAGCGCGAGTGCGGCAGCTCGTACTGGGGCACCGGCGCGTACATGGTCCTCGCGCACTTCCGCGACCCCGCCGACCCGACCGGCATCGTCCCGTACTTCAAGCACTTCGCCATCGACACCTACCACGCGAACGCGACGCGCGCGTGCCGTTCCCCTCTGCATCAACTCACGGAGAACCTCGAGGGCGGGAAGAAGATGCGCTTCTGCTGCTCGGGTAGACCCCAGGGCGCAGACGAGTGCTGCTGCGGTGGCTGGACCCACGAGAAGGTATGACTGCCACAGTCTACTCTTCACGATTGGACCCTGACATCGCGTCAGATCTTGGACTAGTGCGATGTTACGTTTCCGATTGTGGAAGTACTCAAGGGTGGCTAGCAATGCAAGGGGTTTGTTTTGAACTTGTGGTACCAAGCCCCCTATAAGCCGAGTTGCTGCGCACCGAGATACGCTTTACGAAATACGAATACCGAGTGTATATAGTAGCAATGTGATTTTACAAATCTTTGGCATGCTCATGCTTCTGCTCCGGTCCATCGAGTAAGTACTCTGTAAGCAAGAAAGTGTCGGGACAGAGCGCACGTCAGCGTCCTCGGAGTCAGATCGAGACTGGGACTGACCTGAAACCACCGCAAACTACACCGCCGTCCACCAGCGGGGCTCCACAAGCTGGTCGACCGGACCGTCTTCACAAGCGCCAGGGCGTCGGGCCCGCCTACTTCGAGCCTCGGCCTCAGCCACAGCAGGCCGTACTTATTTGACGCCGAGGAGGTACGTGTAACTTGAGTAGGAGGAGGAGGAGGACCACGGTGTTTGGATGGCAAGAGATAGGCTCGCTTGCCAGCCTCTAGTTCCTCGTCCCTCAGAACTTTAGACACGACTCCCGAGGCGCGGCCACCTCGCCGCCCCCAATCCCGTTTGAACAACTGCAGCTAACACCATACGCCTTGCTGCGTCGCTCGGACTGAGGCTTCGACGCCAACTTGCGCTAGGCGGAGGAGGAGGCGTGTGTTGAAGTACTTATTGCGTCGGTGGCGGTATCGGCAGGGGTTCGGCCCGTGAGAAAATCGCGCGGAGGCCGCCTCCCAGAAGACGACGAAGCAGAGGCGGAAGAGGAGGACTTGGGTAGTGGGTCGGAGAACGAGCGAGACGAGGACGCGGACGGTGAGGACGAGGACGAGTACGGGCAGGAAGGCTACGCTGCAGACTAGTAGCTCTGTGAACCTGTACTCGACATTGCAATCTATGACCTTGTGTGTAGATTGCAGTACCATGTCAGAACGCTACTTGTCAAGGGTTGTACTACAGAGTACTGACTTGTCTGTGAGCGTATGTCAATGACCGTCGAAGGTTCGTCAATGTTAGACTTACCCGTTTAGGCGTGCAATGCCTGACAGACGCTGCCGGGCGCTGCATGTTTTTCCCGCCTTTGCTGATGCGCGGATAAGTACGTTACAGCTTGAAGTTCTGGCAAGTTGAAGCTCCAGCGAGCACACCGCCGACCTCCAACCTCCTCCAACACGTTCTTCTCTGCGATCTACTTATCAACCTATGTTGCAAGTTGCGAACGATGATCCCGATCATGAGAGGTGCCCTGTGGGTCTCCCTGCGCCTCCCCACTGCAGTCTCACGGCCCCCCTCAGCCAAGCCGCTACGCACCGAGTAAGTACGAAGTGTAATTTGCGAGTGTACTTAGTAGCATATGACTATCCATATGTTCGCGGATCCGGGATGAATTCTCAGCCATATCCCGGAGCGTCGCGATGAAGGGGCAGAGACGTCAAAGGGCGAATGCGCGTAAAGAACGGTTCCTCGAGGTGTGGCAGGAGCCCCGGCTGTCGAGGCCACAGCGACATGCAACCCAGCTTTCCGACGTCCGTACACGATGCGCTAACCGGTGGTCCGGTGCTCCTCTGAGAGACGGTGCCGAGCCTCGTGTGCGTCGTCCAACTCGTGCGCGGACCGTATATTGGTAAGTAGTGTCGTCGGGTTGACACTGTACCGTCGTTCAAACTTCTGGCCCGTCGATGTCCAACTTCACGGCATGCTCATGCTTGTGCTCCGGTCCATCAAGTACTCTGCAAGTGATTGGGGGAGAACTCACGTCAGTCCGCAAGGCAGCGACCGAGACAGATCGTCGACACGAGGACTGGGACTGACCTGTAACCACCCCAAACGACACGTCCGTCCACCAGCGTGCGCAGGGGCTCCAGAGCTGGTCGACGACCGGACGAGGCGGCGCTCCCGTCCCCACGAGCGGCACGGTGTCGGCGGGCCCACCAATGTCGAGCCTCACCCTGAGCCAACACTTAGTCCACGCGTTGATAAAGTACGTGTCGAAGAACTCGAGCGATGCTGGGCGGGGCGCGCCGCGCTCCTCCCGACGCCGGAGCAGCGCAGCGAGTGCGGCGACTCGCGCGCGGAGAAGGCTCTGGGCGTCGACGAAGCGGGTGCCTTACAGGTACGCGTCTCTACGCCGTCCGTGCCGAACTCGAATCCTACGCGCAGCGATTTGAGGGCGGGACACGCGGGACGGGCGGTGGCGGGATCGGACGCGTGTTTCAGCGCGAGGAGGATCTCGTCGACGTGGAGCCCCTGTGCGTCGAGGCTGACGAGGTGCGGTACGGCGAGGAGGAGAACATCCCAGGACGGACCGAATCGATTGCTGCACAAGTGCAGGATGGAGAGATGTGTGAGATGTACGATGCACGACGCCTCAGGGCCACAGAAGACGTCGACGACCACAGCGGGTCGGAAGTGCTGGGGGAAGACGTCGGCACGCAGACACTCTTCATCTCCGTCGCCGCTGCGGCCTTTGATAGCGACCCAGGGGGTGGAAGATTTGGTATAGAACACGAGTTCCATGTGGGTGATCCGTGAGATGGACGAGAGACGTTGCGGGACCGGCGGGTGCATCTCATGCAGTCCGAACCGGTCTGCCGTTCGTCATCGTCATCGCCGTTTCCACGAACCGGATCTTGCTCGCGCAGGTGGATCTGCGTGCTGGCGGGAAGATCCAAGTACGACAGCGCTCTGCCGATCAATGCGGGCATGTCTTCCATGTACAGCGAACGCAGCGCTGGGAGGGGGACAGCAGCCACGCGAGGATATCCTGCAACTGGCAGGGCGTAACGCAAGTCCAGGGTCTCGAGTGCTTGACATCGCGCGAGGGCTGAGAGAAGGTCCTGGAATCTGGAGATGCGCGTAATGTGATACGATCTGTCGTAATCCCATTCGACTGTGAGGTGCCGCAGGGTGGCTGGCGCCGTTTTTGCGAGGAGGAATCCTGGGATGGTGAGGCGACGGAGACGTGGGAGACGGTCCTGCGGGAGCGGCTGGGTGTTTGCGTGACCACTACATCGGGGATGTCGTCGTGTTCGATGTCGTCGATTCCGCGTGATGTGTGGTAATGGATCCGAAACTCCTCGAGGGCGGAGAAGGAAGAGTCGGAGAATATGGCATAGAACGTGTCTACCTCCCGCACGTCGTAGACCGTGACTTCGAGAGCCGTCAGTCTGAACACGTGCGGCCGTAACACTCGGGTCACCGAATGTCTGTATCCCGTCAACCACAGCGACACGGAGTAAGGGCTGGAATGGCGTAAGAGAGCCGCCAGCTGGGCACGGGGCCGATGTGTCGAGGTGTTGGACCAAAATGCACTGCAATTCGGGGGCCAGGGCCCAAAGGTCCCAGAAATCGAGACAATGGACGGTTACAGATCTCCAGCGGTAACAGACGAGAGCAACGTTCGTCCTAAAACTCGATGGATCGAACGGCACGCTGCGGTGGCTGGGCCACGTCTGCGTTAGGATCTTCACCAGTAGTTCATTGGGCAGCGTGTTGATGGGTGCAACGTAGGCGGGTATGGGTAGGGGAGACGATAAGGTCATTCCCAGTAGGTACGTTGCGGATCTGGGATTTGAAGGCGCACCGGGGATGGCGAGTCCTTCTGAGGAGTCCCCTGTGACGGTGTCGGTTTGCCCTATCGCATCGGCTGATGCCATGCTGCACTAGCAATGCAATCAGCATATTCCAAAGTTACAATGAACAGTCTCACGATACTTGCGAAATGGCCGCAGTCGGTTGAGACGTTGGGGATGCGGAGCAGGATAAAGAAGACTCATGTCGCAGTGCTCCACGAGCGCTTGTGAGTAACCTCCTAAACCGACAGGAGGAGGCTGCCCCCGTCGAGAGTGAGTCTTATCCGGACAGACAGATGCTCATACGATCCCATTGAACGGTATGTTACGACAGACGTTGCAAGGAGACGCCTCGCCGATGATACCGCAGATCTTTACGACTTGCCGTGGCTCTGCAGCCAAATGCGGGGGGCGTCGCGGCGACGACTCGGACGCTTCGCAGCTTCTTCGTCTGCAGCTTGAGGACCTTCGGAAGGAGAGCTGCGAAGCGGGTTACTGGACTGCGGGCCCGGGTCTGGTCGTCCTCGCCATCCGGCAAGGACGATGAAAGTCGGCGTGGTCTCCGACGGCGAAGGTGCTTTGTCCGGTCCTCCCCGTCCTTCCGAGCGGCACGCACGGCGTGAGTGCATTGCGTCATGGCATTGGATGGAAATAGCTTCGCACGACTCCTGAACGGCATGCCATGGCCAGTGGGCGGCCATAGCTTTCCCGCTGGCCATACAGCGATACGTATGGGCTCGGCGTCCCGTGGCCGCCGAAAGCTCAGCCTTCGGTCGCTCGCGGGGAACGGCCGTGCCGCGTCCAGAATTGAAACATGGAGCTGAAGACGCAGGTCAGCGCACGGCGAACCGGCCTCGGAGTCAGCGGGATTCGAGGGGCGAGCGACAGGCAGGACGAAGGTCGGTGCTTGAGCTCGCTCACCTGGGAATTTGGACCGCTCCCATCGTGTTGGTGTCGTGCGACGTCAGGATTATAGACCTCGTGCTGCTGGCGGTCGCGCCGCGGACTGTCTGCGACTTGACTTCGGGCGGGTGGCGGCCTCGGAGTCGAGGGTGGCTGGCGCGGACGTGTTTTTTTTTCTTGTTCCTACGACGGCGAGTGCAGCCCGACGCGGGTAGCACGGAGGCTGAGATGTCGGCGCTGCAAGGAGAAGACGGAGCCGCGTGTTCGTGTTCGTGTCGGCCTAGACTAGCAAGGAGGGATGTCGCCGTCGTCGTGCACGACACGCAGTCGATTGGTGAGTATCGTCAGGGAAGTAACTTGAAGTACGAGGGCGCCGGTTCAAGATGGGGATGTCGGGTTGGCGAGCCGAGAATTGCCGTGCTGGACGGACCCGAAGAAGGATGGAGAGTACCGCCACCAGGCATCGTGCCCGACCACGATGTTGCCAGGTGCGGGGGAACGTGATGGGAGGGTGTAAGCGATGCTGTGTATCGTGGATGGTTCCTGCAGATCCTGCTATGTACGTTAGAGGAGGAGAACGGTATATGGACTGTGACGCACTTGTATGTCTGCTTGAGGGTACGTAGACATCGTCGGAGCAAGCGGACGGTGGAGTTCTGATTCTATACAGGTCGGCGACGCCGGTCCCGGGAAGGCATGTGCGAAAGACAGCGAGGTCGGAGAGCTGCTGCGGCGATATGGAGGAGATGAGTCGATAGGGCATCGCGACGCCGAAGCTGTCAATCGCTATGACCCCGGCGCGTTGTTGACGGCTATCTGTGGTTGGTTGGAATGAGCTGCGACCAGGGTGTGTTTTCGGTTTTCCACGACGACGTCGGAAAGGGCGAGGGTCACTAGTCGAGTCGAGACTCGCGACAAAGAGCACCAGACCGGTACCGGGTCGTCTAGGCCCTGTCTGGGGTGTGTACTAGCCCCGGCTTCGCAGCTCACTGGCGAGGATAGAGAACTGATGAGAGGACTCTTGGATGAGGAAGAACTTGCCGCGAGGGTTTTCGATTGCCTTGCCAGGGGAGGTGAGAAGGTTGCGATCAGAAGACTGGGAGGCGGCAGTGCGGGGTCGCGTCAATCAATGGATGCCGGAACGGGGATAGGCTGCATGGACGGTGGATAAATGGACGTGTGCGACGAAATATCGATCGAGCGGGGAACTGTAGCCGAAAGTGCAGTGCTCCCGGAATGCACTCGATAGGGACCCAGCGAAGACGACGCGTTGGACGGCGCGGTGAACGCAGGAGTCGAGCGGGATGAATGGCAGCGAAAGTCGACGTGAGAGCGGGTGTTGTGGCCAGAGAAGAACAGGGACAGCGGGCGCTGGAATATTGTGATCGGGGAGAGGAGAGGGTGGGACTCTGGACGCAGCGTCGGCTCTGGATGGGCGACAAGTCATGCTCGTCCGCCGAGCCCTTCTCATGAACG
>WJSG01008343.1:0-16290 GCA_016618145.1 Sanghuangporus lonicericola | reverse complement strand
CAGGACTGTTTGATCATGTTGAGGTGCGTGCGCAAGCTTTTGCTCCCGATCGGCCTACTCACGCTCGTCCCGTCATGTCACAGAGCTTTCCAGGCGACGCCCTGGACGATACACCCAGCCGACCACTTATCGCGCCTCTTGCGCCCATGCTCACGCTCCGCGAGGAGTACGTGAATGGATCGCAGGGTTTCGTCAAGCAGATCGACTACCTCATCAGCGAAGGCTGGATCGGTGTACGGCGCACCCGCGGAGATGGTCGGTGGCGTGCCATGCCATTCCTCGCAATGTGATGCTAATGGTGTCTCGCTGACAGGTGACTGTTTCTATCGCTGTGAGTCCGCAACCTGCGTCGTCGCTTCTCGCCGAGGTATCCACGGATAGTCTCGCTCACGTCATGGTGCTTGCAGCCCTCGCGTTTGCGTACATTGAGAACATCCTCAACGCCTCGGACACGATGCTTGCCGCAACCGGCGCGCTGTCAGTTCTTGAGGCGTCTCAGCCGCAGCTCGAAGAGGTCGGATTCCAGCGACTGGTGTTCGAGGACTTCTATGACTGTCTGGCCGGCTTGATCAACCAAGTCATCAGCCCGGGTCCCGACGGCCAGGTCCTGAACATCAACACGCTGCTGGAAGCCTTCAACAACCCCGAAGGTACAGACTTCAGGTTTGACCAGCCTTGAGGACGTCGCTGACGGCCATTCTGCACAGTGTCGAACTCCATCGTCGTGTACTTGCGCCTGCTGACGTCCGCGGAGATCAAGACCAACCCGGAGATTGCGGCATTCCTCATCCATCCCGAGACGGGCGAACAGATGGACCCAGAGAGCTTCTGCAACAACTTCGTCGAGGCCGTCGGGAAGGAAGCAGGTGGGCGAGCTGATGCGGGTCGCTCTCGAGTCTCGTGCACGTCTTCTCATGCGAAGCCTGCAGATCATGTGCAGATGAACGCGCTCGCGACTGCGCTGAAGGTGAACGTCAACGTGGCGTACCTCGACGGCCACGACCAGCAGGGGAAGGTGTCGTTTGTCCCCTTTCAAAACGCGCCATTCACATTCCTGGAGCCGGTCAACTTGCTGTACCGGTGAGTCTGGTCTTCGACCCTATCTGCGCGCGTACCGTGACTGATAAGAATGCGTAAGCCCTGGACATTACGACATCCTGGATCGGCGCGATGCAGATCCTATCCCGCCCTTGCTCGTGCAATGACTTTGAGCAGTCGAATGGAACGGCGGAGGGCCGCACCGCGCGGTTGGTTGTGTCGCCATAGGTCATGCATATGTATGCTACGTCTCGCTATGCTGGGACAAGATTTGTAGCCTGTGTCTCATCCTGTATCTCCCAATCACGATATCACTGCACTGCTAGCATGAGAACGCGTTCAGGAACAAACCTAAAAGCAGGACACCCCGAGGCTCTGCCGCGGCGGCGTAGCTTGTCGCGTTACGCAGCGATCACAGTCACGCAACGCGGGTGCGTCACGAGTGCACTGGTCCGTGCGGGAGCTCACGTGCGTGGCTGTCACATCTGCTTACCTAACGGGTTGTTTAACTCTGTTCTCACCCGCGCAAGCCTGCGCCCCCACCAAGAGCCCTCTCACCAGCAGCCAGCCAGCCAGCCATTTTCCTCTGCCTGTACGCCGCCTGCGCCTAGCGCTGCCCCCAGTCCCAACACACTCGCCCACCACACACTCTCCCCCCTTCCTCAACTAAATCAAGGTGTGTATAGGACCTGTTGCGCTCTTATCTGATGCCAGCGCGCGATCGATACGTGTCCGCTGTCGTCGTCGACGACGGGGGCGGGGTGCGGGGCGGCGCGTCGCGCCCAGGCGCGTGCAGGGGGGGACGCGTCGCGGTCGTGTTGGGCCCCTCGACGCGGCTCCACAAAGTCTCGCGACGTGTCGAATGTGTTGCTGACGATGTTCGTAATCCAACAGATGCCGAAGGAGACCAGCAAGACGACCAAGGTGCGCATATGTCCGCCCCAACTGCCTGATCTCGACTCCCTCCGCCCGGGGGTCGCTAGTAGGGCTTGTGTATGCGCTCGGAATGCTGATAGTCGTCTTCCATGTAGCGTAAGGCCGCCGAGAAGGCTGAGAAGGCGCCGAAGGGGAAGGCGAAGAAGGACCCCAAAGCACCGAAGCGCGCCCTCTCCGCATACATGTTCTTCTCGCAGGACTGGCGTGAAAGGATCAAGGCTGAGAACCCCGACGCTGGTTTCGGTGAGTCTGCACGATCGCTGGTGATCGTTGACACGTCGGAAGGCTGATATAACGCGTCTAACAGGTGAGATCGGCAAGCTCCTTGGAGCGAAGTGGAAGGAGCTCGACGAGGAGGAGAAGAAGGTATGTCCTTTATCCTACCTGTCCTACGATCCGCGCGACTTGTGCATGTGTGCATGTGAAGTACGCCGTGTGGACACGCATATACGGACCTCGACGGTCCGTATATGCGGGCTCCACCCACCCAGACTCGCTTTGCATCTTGTCTGCACGGGTCCTTCCTGCAGTATATTCGGCCACGCGTGGAACAACCGAAACTGTACAGGAGCTCGACGCTGTGTATGCGCATCGAGCCGAAACCTTGGCTTATATCCAGAGACGCGTGTGTTCGATGACTGACGGTGTTTCCTTCCAGCCCTACGTCGAGCAGGCAGCAGCAGACAAGACTCGTGCCGAGAAGGAGAAAGACGAGTATGATGTACGTACATCTCATATGGTCGCCGAAGCCGTGCTCATGGGATGTGCAGGGCAAGAAGGCCGACAGCGCCGGTAGCGGTGACGACGACGACGAGTGAACACCATACCCCTCCGTCACCGTATGTCCGCTCTCTCCTACTGTTATGTCGTGTGTATGGCTGCTAGATATTGGTCCGTCGGTCGTCCCTGCATCGCTTGCTGCTCGTATAGTACCAAAACCGTAACACTCATCACCTCCTGCTCCTCTTTCTCTCTGCGATCGTTTTGCCCTCTATGTATTCTGGTACCTCTCTAGTCGTATAGCTACGTCTTTGGACGCGTGTGCACGTCGCGTCCGTTGTACAATCGAACGACGTCCTGTAATACTAGACGACCTGTACTTGTTCGTTCGCTGGACCCGTTTTAAATTAATCATAGGACTCACTCTGTTGGAGGCACTCCGGCAACTCGCACAAGAAAGCCAGCTCGAATTCGACATGCCTAAGTACCATGGGTTGGGACGGTTCTTTTGTTACAGTACTTCGGCTTGTTACCCAACAACCGCGGCTTCGGAGCGCCCTTGGCCAACGGATCAATCGAATATGACGAGGTTTATAGGACAAAAATAAATGAGTTTGACGATTGCAGTCATTTGCACCGCTTTGCACTGCGTTGCAGCCGTTTGCAACCCCGTTGCACTATTTTGCCCCGTTTTGCACGCAGTTGCAGCCTGTTTGCAGCGCACCGTAGCGCACCCCCTCAGTTCTGGCTGTCTGCGCCACCAAATCAACCTGAGCCTGACCTTTGCACTCAAATGCAGCTATTTGCGCCCCGTTTGCAGTGGTTTGCAGGCTTTTGCAGGTCTAGTTTTGCCCGAATTGGCGCCGTTCGAAGCGAACTTTAGACGCCCTCGCAGCACTCACCTCGAACCTCGACCATTGTTTGCCAAATGCCAAGGGATCACCGGTAAGGTACGCCGGGTCAATAGTGTCTTCGAAATCCCCTTGACAGGAAAGCCGATACACGGCCGAAGACGGTCTCGCCCGTGCTTCATCCTCCTCCTCCTCCTCCTCAGCTTCAGCCACCCTCCGACTCATCTTCCTCCGCAAAAGTAACAAGAAACGGTGAACCTCGTCGTCGGTGACCCCGGGCACCATGCCCAGGGTCCAGTAATATCACTCGCGCAAGACAGTTCCTGACGGCGATGGCGTGGCAAGCGCATATCGTAGATGGAAGATGCAGACGAGCGAAACAGGCGAGCAGAAAGAGAAAATGAGTGTCCAGGGGCGACGAAGGTGTGTTTGTCTTTGACCTTCCTCTGCCTCTAGTCCCCGTCTTTCCTCTTCGCCTGTGGCCCTGTACTCTACTGCGCCAGCTTTACCTCCAAAATCCTCTCTCGCGGTTCCGCTTCGCTATAGCTGTTGCTCACTTCTACCTGGAGTCTACGCTTCAACCTATGACATCAACTCCTCTTCATCTAACTCAGCGAGTATACGGGATAGGAGAAGGCAGGCGGAGATGGATAGCGTGTCCTCGGGGGGAACACGGGTCACAAAGATGGGGAGAGATGGTTCTTTTTCGTCGAGTCCTTCGTCCTGGGTCGAAGATGTCGGGTGCGACGAGCACACGACAACGGGCACGGGGACTCATGCTTGTGCCGATTTATCGACCGCTTCTAGGAGCATCCCGCGGTACCGCTAACCCCTTCTCTCGAGTTGCGTGCTGACCATGTCATGTATCGCAGTCCGGTGCAGCATCCCGGAGCCGCGCGCATACCGCAACAGACCGCTACCAGCAGTGTCTACGATGGCCACCATATTGAACGCGGCAGCCTCAGGCAGGTGAGACTTTCATTCTCATGTTACGATCACGGACAGTACGTCGACCCATCTCAGCCCGCGGTCTGCCCTCGAACGATCCCTGGACCTTATCAAGCTGCGTCCGTGTGACTGAACCTCCGCGCGAGCGACGGGTGCCTGTGCGAGTGGCTGAGAAGCTGAGATCGAGGGCTCCGCGGCTGACCTTGCATGTGAGTATGTGTCTCGCCCGGCACCATTGTCAGCTTCAAAGTCAGCTCGGATACGCCCTGCTACTTCGTGTCCGTTGTGTGTGAGAGGGCCGTCACGGCTTGGAACCCTGCTGATGCAGGCAGAGCTGGATAGTGGGGGTGCAGTTGGAGCATGTGGACGAGCGGGTAGTACGGTGAGCGAACTCGGATCGAGTGCGTGTATCCCGCAGAGAGGTGCTTAGTCAGCCTGCTACGGCAGGCCGTTGTGGTCGAGGATGAGGGCGCTGACCGTGGTGAGGGATGTGAGGGTTATGTGGAGCACAGATGTGGGGAGAGCACAGCAGCAGGCTGAGACGGCGCTGCGTTACGGTCCGCAGTCTCGCTGGCATGTCGATAGACTGAAGAAATACGTCATTACTAAGCCATAGCGCAAAGGACGCAGCTTCTGGCTCTCGCAGACTGTTGACACTGGCCTCACACTTCTCAGCGTGGCGCGGGACGTGTAGGATGTGCGTCGAACACCCCGGAACTCCAGCCAGCGTACTGCGGGCAACAGTGCGGCCGTCCCAGTCCATGACGATATCACCTCCCACCGTGCCACAACGCACGAGTCACTGACTCACGCGCTGCGCGCACCGACTACCCGCCCGTCGGGCGAGCCTTGCTAGACAGCGAGCACGAGCAATACGCGGGCGGCGCGAGGACCTCAAGAGGTGCGTTAGGTGCCAGGTGTTCGGCACCGAGCACACACCCCGGTGAGCTCTATCGTGGGCCGTCGCCGCTGATACGAAGTCGCTAACTTCGACTGTTCTCTCACAGTGTGCACTACTTGCAAACGGACGCCGCCAGCTCTCACACCCGACGTGAACTTGAGGCACGCAAGATCGATTGCAGGCCATTGAGCATGCTGCCTTGAGCGTTCTTGTCTTGAGGCCGAGTTTTAGGCCGCTGTTCTGCGTGTCTGGCTACCTGTACATACCATCACGCATGCTCAGCTGTGCGATGCGGAGACGGCGGACGACTCACCTTGCTCGACGTCTTCCGGTGCTGGGAACAAGGTCGGACACTCACATTGAGCAGTCGTAGGTACGTCGCACAGGCTCGCGGGCGGCAGTACTGACTGCATCTGGACAGGAACGGTGTCTTACTACCGGGGCCTACGTGCATCGACATGCATGTCAGCGTGCGCAGTGCGGAGAGGGTTGTCGGCTCACCGTGGTACGAGCATGACTGCGTGCGACGACGAGACTCGGAGAACCTGGTGAGTGTGTCGTATGCTGCACAGCGGTGTGGAGAAGACATGGACTCACTAGCTGGTAGCCGCTCCGGGCTCGGGACTCCTGGAGATGTTACAGGGAGGAGACGGCGCGCGATGGGTATGTCAGACGTACTGCTGGGTGGCTGCGTGAGCTGACGGGCATGGTGCGACTGTTGTGGATCGCGAGATCGCGCGTTCAACTAAGGAACGAAGAACGTGGTTAGCTGAGTAACAGCACGCGCAGCGAAAGGGATCCACTGAAGAATCCGAGCAACCTTACGTTCAGACGAGGATCAGTAGTATCGAGGAGCCGTTGACGAGCGAGCTCGTTAGCGCGTAGCGTAGCGAAGGCTTGAAGGTCGCAGATATAGAGCGTGTCGTATATCTGTCTGACGGCGTCGAGTTCAAACAGGTTCACACTAGTGAGATTTGGTACGAAGAGGGATGGATTTCCAGCGGCCACAGGCCGTCCTTATATACTACCTAGCGTACCGTAATCTAGAACTTACTACAGAGAACGAGAAGATAAAGAATGACTACGTATGACCGAAAGGGATTCGCTGTGAGTCAATGATAGAAATGAGTCAAAAGAAGTCAGACTCGCGACTACATAGCGCGAGGAGTGTTCGAGTCTCTTCGCGACTCGCCACGAAAGGCCGTCTACGCAAAGGTTCAGGTCAGAAGAGATCCACAACAGCGACGTTCTTCAAGTTCTCGTCGAGATTGAGAGGCTTTGCAGATCGGTGAGTGGGGGCGGGCTGTAGTGCGTCACGCAGATGGAGGACGACTCACCGATGATGCCAGCTCGATTCTGGAGGTCGATGAGGAGCCTGTCAAGTGCAGTGGTGCGTCATACAGTGTTAGAAAAGGAGACGAAAGGCTGAGTTACTCACCAACCAGCACTGCTCTTGTTGCTTTGCACAGCTAGCCCGCAAGCATGGAGTCAGTACAGAGAGAAGGATGAGACAGGTTGGTCACACATACCGGTAAGTGGCTGCCAGTGCGAGTGCTGACCGTCGGCGTAGTGGAATTGTAGCGAGGCGGCGGCTGAACGCCTACTAGGGAGCGGTCGGTCTGGAGAGAGGTGAACGCAGTCTTGAGGCATGATGGATGCGTTGCACATACAGGTGAGTACAGACCAACAGCTACGCTACCCCCTGCCTTCCTGTAGCCTGCGTGTCGCCAGGACGAGCTCCATGGACCATGTGTCCGACGGTAACACAGGCACTGGGGAACCAAACTTGTGATATGCTAGAGGTGTACTTTATATACAGTAATGGCCGCTTGGTTGACATATACGTGCGAAAGGACAGTCGCGAGGAGGATGAGGGCGAGAGGAAAGAGCCGGAACGCGGAAAGAATAAGTAAGGCAGGAATGGGACGCGATCACGGGGGCGCGTAGAGGGGAGCACTGGCAGTGGAAAGACCCAATTATTCACGAACACTGTCGTATTCAGGAATCATATAAACTGTATTACAATTCTTCTGTGGGTGTAGAGAATTTGTAGAAATTGATTCGGAGGGGGCAGGAGATGAGGGAAGGGAGAGACTGTGGTGTGGCGTCACGCTTGCGATGACACAGCGTGCCAGGAGCTAACTGAGCGCACTGCACTCTACAGTAAATGTGTCGGAGAGCGACGAGGGCGTCATCAGCAACGTCGGGAACGAGTTGCGCAGCTTGTAAACGGTCTGGGCTGACGTCAAGGACGGGCGTGTATGAGTTCAGCATGATATGGATGTGCTCTTGACAGTTCCGCGTTGTCCGCCGTGATTCCGGCGTGGGTGCTCGTTGCAGGGTGTTTGACAGTAGAGCATATGGGAAGACGTCGGCGGCGGCGTGTCTGTTTCGAATCACGTCCTGAGCATCATCGACCACGCGCAGCACACGAGCAAACACGGACATCTCTATCCAGACTACTTACTTATCCTCCGCATCACAAACTCTTTCCCGATGATCCCGAGAAGGTGTTCAAGGCTTTGACTGCGGTGGGTATACGTACGACGTAAGTACAGCTCGAGTATGACGGCTTTTTTGTACATTAATTCCCCGCGCGCGCACACATCTTGTGCGTGTCCCGCGCGCACATAACTTCATAAGCGCCCGTAGAAATACGAAAACATACCGCATTCTGGTTCCACTCCGGACGAATATCACTGTTCCTCGCCACCTGAGAACGTTTCTGGAGCCAGGAAGCCGTCATAAGTTGTCGTAGACGCAGTACAGTGGGCAGGAGGCTGGGAGCCTGAAGCGCCTAGATTCCGTTTTGGGCATATCTTATCAGGCAAGATGCAATAAGCGCTGGATTATCTGTCATTTCCGCAAAGGGAAGTGTGGTCCTCCACCCTCAAGTGCTGGTTTTGCTTCGTATGCTGACCTTTGATGGTCATTCTGCTCAGCAGAAGGCGAAAGGATGCAGAATGAGTGGTCTCTTGGTCAGAAAATTCGGAATACGGAACAGTTTATGACATAACACGGGCGCCTATCAAGTTATGCGCGCGCAAGTGAAAGTTATGCGCGCGATTGAATAAATGTACAAAAAAACCTTCATACTCGAGGCCAGGGGCACCTGCACATTGAACATCGCACGTCGACATTGATCCTGAACATTCAGTCGACGTACACACGCCACTGGGGAGTGGACTTACACGATGCCCTCGTCGAGCACTCCCCAGGCGTTGAACGGTGAGCGATGTTACTTGGTGTCAATATGTCATAGGCTCCGATGCATGAGGGCTCGCAGCCGCCTTGCCAATGAGCGGGAGTTGTGGGACCAAAAGGCGGGTACAAAATACGACGACCTGGTTTGATAAGGCCGCAGGAAGACGCGCCAGCAGGGGCTGGCAACAACGAGACCTCATCGCAAGCGCAAGCGGTCCACTGCTGCTATCTCGCCGTCCACGTCACCCTCTGCTTCACGAGCGGATGAGCCAACTTCGTGACCATCCTCGTATCCGCCTCCCGCACTTGCAGCACTCAAACCAACTGAAAGAAAAAACCTGACAACATAAAATGATACGAGGGGACGCACCAGCCCTGCAATCTTCGTGCACATCCATCTCGAGTAGCTCCAGCTCGCCCTGCCTCCCCTGAGCTTTCCCCGCCGTATGCCAGCACCTGCCTTGACCTCCCTCGTCCGCAGTCACCATCGTCTTCACACAAACGCCTCGTACTGCCGTCGAGCTGAGTATGCGAGGCCGGGTCGGAGGGCCGGGGGAGGACAGAAGAGAAGGGTGTGGGCGCACGGACCATGGCAGTCGGCCGATGAGTGGACGGCTTGTGTCGGCCCGAGGAGGGTCTTCCGGGAGCCGCGCCTTGGCGGTACAGGTCAGCGGCGCGCATGCCAAGCCGTCGGGGCTCAGCAGCCCGCGCATATGGTTGCAAAGCAGAGCGAAAGCGAACTCTTGAAGTTTCGCGTTTAGGCGCTGGCGAAAGACAAGCTGTTGCAAGTCTCTGCAAATGGGTGCGCGTGAGTGCAAATGGGTGCGCGTGAGTGCAAACGAGTGCAAGAATAGGGACATAGTCAACAACTCACTCAGCGCTGGGATGTAGAAAGCACTCTGCAAGTCGGTGCAAGCAGGCTGCAAACTGCTGCAAAGGATCGCAATTGGCTGCCATCAGCGTCTTACGGGCGTCTATCTGCCTCGTTCGGACCACTCTGCAAACGTGTGCAAAAGGCTGCAAAGGGCTGCAAGTTGGTGCAACCAGGCTGCAACTCAGCGCAAATTGCTGCAAGACAGAGCAAACGGCTGCAAGTCTCTGCAAGGTGTGTCAAACTGCTGCAAGTCAGAGCAAAAGTGGATGATTAACGTATTTTTGTCCAGTGAACCGCGTCATAATCGAGACTCTCCGGAACGGCGCTTACCCAGGTTTCTCCTCGACGACCACGTCGCCCTTCACATCTGCTTTCAGCTGTACTCTACTTACGATACCTTGCAGCTGGCTACTGCTCGGTGTTGTTTTGGACGACGAGCTCTTTCAATGCACCGTATCTTGGACAAATCAGCGAGCTTGATCTGCTGCTCCCTCAAGGAGGTGGGCCAGAGCCTCGAGACTCCACGACACTCGTGATCGTCGCCCGTGAAGTTGTCGAGTGACGAGCATGCGTTTGCATGTATCATCCTCAGTCACCAGTACTGGCTAAGTACTACACATGCACGAAACACGAGGCGCAGCTGCCCAGCGACGAAAGGCACGTCCCCGTAAGCCTTGCTCTGTACTCGCTGATCCATCGCAGAGGTAGAAGAGTTCTCATAGTCGGAAGAACACACGACCCTGGGCTTCGAGCCGCCAGCAGAAAACATTGCCAGGATCGCGTAAAGTATAGCCGACCAGAATGCTGCAGACGGCGGGCAGCGCACTCCGAGAGACCTTCGAGTATAAATCCGCAATTTCCTCCTCGCGCCTCCACGATGTGGCAAGGCATGTCGCCACTGCTGCTATCAGAGAGACTGGCAACAATCACTACAGCTTACTTCGACCTGTGAGGGCATGTCAAAAGGCCGCTCGGCTCCAGCCTCTGGAGCACTTGTATCCTGAACGCTCGGGCCTCCGTCTGACGCGGCTGATCACATTCATCACCGTCGCACAGGCGAAGCATCCGGAGTCCACGACAGCGCCCTCGTCCTCCAGACGCGTGGTCCCACAATTCTTCACATAGGCAGCGACCGAGCACTCGACGGGTCCAGTAGTACCGGTGAACATTGATGTGGAGTGACGTTGAGCGTTGCTTCGGCGGGTGCGAGGAGCGTCTGGTTGAGTTTCGTAGTCAAGTCGGCGCAGATGAGCGCGGACTTCGTGAGACCGGACTTCGCGACGAGGTGAGTGTCGTGTACGAGGTCTGTGACGCTGGTGGCCGCGGGGTGAAGGGAGACCTTCTTTGTGTACCTCGCATGCGGCACTGCTATCCCCATTCCAGCCAGCACATCCTGGAAACGCTCGATGACTAGCTATACCGTGCCCGAGTTCTGGGTGACGGTGCCCAGATTACCTGCGGAACAGGTGAGTGTATGCGCACAAGAGAAAAGTCGGACTGACGTCCGACGTTAGGTCCGCCCATGACTAGCCCATGACTAAGTCCGGGGTAAAACCCAAGAACTGCATTTGGTTTTCAAACCTCACGAGGTCGGGGCGGGCACAGCATGGGTACTACGTTCCACCTCCTTACGTAGCGCAAAGTCTTACTGAAAGGACTTCACATAGTTCGACTTCGCCCCGAGCGAAAGCCAGGATATGTACTAGTACACGCGACCCCTGGCGAGCGACAGAAACTCACTTTCGATCACGTCGAAGACCTGCGCCGGAGAGTTAATCAGGTAAGTGTCGCACTGGTGCGGGTCTCTCAAAAGCAAGGGATCGCATTCCACAAGCGAGTCTAGGATTCGTCAACTTACACGGCCTCCGAGCGGGTGGCGGGCACTGGGATCTCGGAGGCTGGTTCCTGATTGAGCTTCGAAACCAGTACAGAACGCTACACAATGTACGTGAGAAGTGTCGTCCTCGCACGACGGAAGCAATATGGCGGGACTCAAGGGGCGAACGCCGAAGAGGTTTCCCCTTGGAAATTCGGTAATATTGCAGTCATCGCTCCGTCTAGCTTGTTCGTCGATTGGCGTAGGCTGGCGCGAATATTTGCCGTACGTGAGTGAGTTTCACCTGCAACTCGGGTTGTGTGTTGACGCGTTCACGTTGAGAGTCGTGCTGCGATCTCCGAACAATCCATTCGTACGGCGCTCCTGTCAAAAAGCGAGATCCCGCAGGAGTCTTGAGTGACTCTCTCTGCTTTCACTGGACGTCCTGCGATCTCCGGTGTAATTGCGGTTCTCGTGGGCGCATCTGCTTGTCCCTAAAGGCGTCTTGTGTTGTTGCGAATGGGCACTGCCGCGCAATTTGCCAGGTATATAGGCTGGTTGATCGTTTTAGCATCATCCAGCTTCTCTTCTTGTCTTTCGTACTCTTTCGACCTTTAACGCACCGGTTGCGCTTTCTCCTCGCAGCTGCAGAGGACACGTCACTTCCATTCGATATCATGTTCAGCAAGTATCTCGTCGCGTGTCTCTCTCTTCCCCTCCTTCTCGCTCCATGTAAGTTGTCTGTCGATGCTCTTACTATATCGACTGCCAGTACTCACACCACCTTGGGGTAGATGTTGTCAACGCAGACATCGTGTCGCTGTACATCCCCGACACACCCGGGTTAGCGATGTCTGCGGACATACTGGGCGTCGACGGCAGTCAAACTACCTGGCGCCTCTCCCCCGGACAACCCAGCGGCACGCTCTCGATCACTGACTTCCCCGTCGGTACGCACGCATCATGCATAACAATTTGGCATCATGCACGAATTGACGGATGTCTGCAGCAACGATGGTCGAGGGACCCGACTCCGTCCATTTCGTCGAGGACGGAGACGGCATACATGCGCAGGCAGATTGTGGGATCAAGAACGGTGTGGCCGTCTGCACTGCGGTGCTCTCTGGTTCGGCCGTCGTGGCGACCCTCCCCGTGACCACTGAGACTGTGAGCGAGAAAGCTTTCGCGGTGCAGGTTACGGGCATTCCGAAGAACGGGGCCAGCAGGATTGCGGGCTCCAGTCTGGGGGTCGCGGGGGTTGTTGCTGGCGTTATGTACGGCTTGATGTTCTGAAGGCGTCCGGTAGATGTGCATCAGGTGTGACTAGTTGACTACTTCAGCACCTGCCGCATGTCGTAAACATCGACATTATTAATGGAGTTATGTGGGTGACAGCGTAGCTGAACCTTGCTCTCCTGGCGCGTGAGCACATCCCCGTCCCGAGTCACTCGCAAACGCATCTGATCTATCTAGCTGTGGTCAGCGCGAGGTGTGCGGGCCGGGGTAGGGCAAGGTGCGGTATGTACGAAGCGCTGGCTGACCCTCTTTCTCAAGCGCCTGTGATGCGTCAGTGCTTTGAAGTCTACAACCCGACTGCTGACTCTACTACTCTCTACTAGTACCATCGGAGCGCACACCCACTGCAGCTATGCCTCGTCTCTGCTGTCACATCCGCACGCGCCTCGTTCGTCCTAGTCTAGCCCCCTCAAAGCCGCTTGCGAGCGACTGATCAGCTCCGAGTCGTCAATGTCCACACGACTCTGCAGGGGAATCTCTCGGATGGTCCGCATGGTCTGCATGTCGTGCGCCTAGTAGATTGAACAGGACGCCCACCCCAAGGATATCCGTGGCGTTCAAGGGGCATGCGCATAGCGCATATTGCTTCCTTTGCCGGCCTGTGACCGTCTGTTCCTGGTGCTCTGGACCTGGTGGCTGTTCCTCGTGTTCGTCCCTCTCGCCGCTCGCGAAGGACCAGCATATTGGCTGTGCCCATCTTCCAAAACCTTGGCTTGTCTCTCGATAGGGGTCGAGTACTAGTCGTGCTGGGCACTATGAGCCAGGATGAGCAGCGGCGGGTTGCTAGTGCACCGTAATGTGCTGTGCTACATGAACAACGTCCGTGAGACAGTCGACGTCGACGTTGTCACGTTGATGAGGCGTCGTAATGACATATAAGTTCCCTTGCCGCACTGTGCCGCGTGTTGATCTGCCCAGGACGTTGATGTTCGCACTGCGCGTATCGTGATGTCGTCTAAAAGGAGCGGCGACGGCGTACAGCTGTGTATCGCTTTCCTGTCTTTGTACTCTCCTGACTGACCCGGCGGCGCACCTGCTGCCACATTGTCTTTCCTTCAAGTCTCCCGGCCATCTCGCCCAACGGATCATCTCGCCCTCTATCATCGCAAACTTCACATAGATACCGATCTGACGAGACGCTGATGTTGAACGTACCTATCATTCCTTTCCTTTATGTATCAACGCTCCTCGTGCCATGTGAGTCTTTCACAAAATCTACTCAGCCAATATGACATTGACCAGAATATCGATTGCAGATGCGGCCAACGCGGCGGTAGTGTCCTTGTTCATCCCGGATGCGCAGCCTGGGCATGTCACAGCCAACTTCCTAGGCACCGACTCTGCAGGGCACACGACCTGGGCCATCGGGAACGGCCAGCCCAGTGACTCTGTCACGGCTACTCCAATCGGTACGTCCGCGAATTCACCTCCGTTGAAGCCCCGCTCATCTGTGTTGTGATCTTGCAGCAACGATGGTCGCAGGACCAACCGACCTCCACCTCGTCGAAGATGTACAGTCTGCGCTCGGGGGCATCCTCCATGACGACTGCGGTATCAAGGACGGGGTCGCGGTGTGCACGATCGTGCTCTCAGGCTCCGCGAGCGTGAGGACCGTCGGGATCAAGACGGAGAGCGCGAGCGCGTTCGAGGTCCCGGTAGGGGCCACGGCGCCGCCTGCAGCTCCCTCTGCCTCTCTCACCGGGGCTCAGGCTCCTGGAGCGAGCGCGACTGGGACTGCAGCCACGGCAAGCGACACCGCTTCTCCTACGGGTGGAAGCGGTGCTGGTGACGGGCCATCGGCGCAGACTGCGGATGGGCATGGGAACGGTGCAGGCAGCACGAAAGTGGCGAGGCCGGCGGTGATGTTCGCGGCCGCAGGCATATCGATCGTCCTTGCGATGATTTCCTGATGATATGGTTATGTTGGCTGTCGTGCGTCCGAGCAGCACAATGTCGTACTTACACATGTGCGCGTGAACACCAGTACTTCAAGACTCAAGTTACACGTCGCTGCCTGACTTCCTCACAGTCCCCAATACATACTCACTGTAGCGGTCCGGCTTGAGTCTGATCCCAGATCTCCCTTTTGCTGCAGTGTTCGCAGTCTTCCGAGCATTTGCCATTGACGACTTGGGCCGGAGAGGATGCCGTCTGATCAGTATTCTGCTCAAGACACCACAGTTATTCGGGCGTTTGGCACAGTGGTAGCGCGCACGCTTTGCATTTCTCAAGTTGAAGAGTGTGCGTGAGGTCGAGGGTTCAAACCCCTCAACGTCCAGAGTTTTTGACATTTGGCGGTACGTTTTGTCGAAATCACAAACGCAGGAGGGGAAGGCGGATACAGTAGTGTTACTACTACACACTGCACTTCCATGCTACTAGGTTACTTCGACTTACAACACCGCGCCGCGACGGGACAACTTACAAGTGACGCAAGGCCTCATGATTACGTACTCTACACAGACGGAGTCATTTGAACGACGTTCCTTCACTACTTACTATCCCCCGTCTGGATGGCCAACCTACGACATGGAGAGCTTCAAGGTAATCATCAGAACTAGCCGACCTGTAGGCTGGTCTTTTGGACCCATCCTGTATGCGATTGGACTGGTGCATTCACCGAAGCCTTTCACAAGAAAGCAACCCGCTATCCTCCAATTGCTGTCGCTATCATTCCCGCTGTCTCTCAGTAAGGACTTTGCTCTACATGGTCATCTGCGAGAACTGATCATTTGTAGTTGTCTTCGGTGTAAACGACGTCTACGATTTCGAGACCGACACCCGGAATGCTCGCAAAACGATAGATGGCCTTGAGGGCACGATACTCGATCCCTCCTACCACGCCGTCGTCATGCTTGCGGCCTGGGTCGCGACCGCCGTGATACTGGCTACCTCCTTCACCTCGGGCAGACGATCCAACGTCGCCGTGGTCTCGCTGCTGCTGTTCTTGTCCTGGCAATACTCGGCACCGCCATTCCGCCTCAAAGGACGACCATTTCTCGACTCGCTGTCTAATGGTGTCATCATCGACCTCGTCTACCTTGCAGGATACACAACTGGTGGCGGCTGTCTCGACCGAAGGATGCTCACGCTGAAGGGCCATATCCTCGGCCTCTGCACAGCGGGCGTGCACGCGCTCGGGGCTGTTGTCGATGTGGATGCCGACGCAGCAGTTGGCCAGCGGACCATCGCTACTGTCTTCGGACCCCGGCTAGCTCTGGTATTCGCTGCGATGAACTAGTGAGTACCGCTCCTCCTGAATCTACTTCGCTCGTTGATTGTAATGATCATACGCAGCCTTTTCGCGCTCTTGATTGAACGACAGCTCACTGTCTTCGGAGTTTACATCCTCGGCGGCCTCTTGATGCTGGTCGCTCCAATTGTGGACCTGAGCCTTGCTCATGCGGCGTTCCAGTTGGTCGTCTACTGGACCGGCGTTATGTCTGCGATTTGGTTTGCAGAGAAGGCTGTGGCAGCTGCTCGACGACGTCGTGCGAGCGCTGATGGAAGGTCTTAATGGACGTATGGGTACGCCGACCAATCCATCCCTTGATGTCGCCTCCGCCCGGCAGCTGATCTGGTGGAGAAGGTTGGGAGTTATTAGCATCTCTTGCGAGCGATGAGGGCTTCCTGCCAGTCAGGAATTTGCTTGGAGTCGAATAATCCAGCGGGTAAGTCTCGGTCCTAAACTGTACGTACCTATACG
>WJSG01008338.1:0-11304 GCA_016618145.1 Sanghuangporus lonicericola | reverse complement strand
GTCTCAGGCTGCCGCGGCCTTGAAACGATCCCACCGCACTCAGGCACGCACGGACTGAGGGCCATCAGGTCGGTATGATGTCCGGCTATATCGGGGAAGCGCGTGAAGGCTGAGCTTCAGCCAGGGGTCGATGCCAGATGGCCCATCGATTCCGGGTTGGGATTTAGTGCTGTCATGCGTACATGCAATGGTTTATCCAGTACAGAGATTTGAGAACACCGTCCCGGTGGCGCATGCCGGGTGGGACCATCGAGGTACTGGAGCTCGTGTCACAGTCAGTAAACGGCGTATGCATACCGGAGACGCAGGAAGAGGGAGGAGCTGGTCGAGGCAAGGCGGAGATGGCGGCCTCATTGCTAGGGGGTGACACTGCATCAAGAGGTCGCCTTGCTGGCAATGTATCACAGTATAGTGCCTTGGAAGATGACACCGGGCGCAAGAGACAGGAGGGTCGAGCGAACGAGAGGCGAGGTCACGATAGAATGGGCAGGTGATAAGAGTTGTCTGGTACACGTTGATGAAGTCATCGGTGCCGCTCGCATGTTGCTTAAAATGCTCAGTATGTTGTTTCAAACACGCGATACCCTAGGAACTAGTACTCACCGCAGCGTTGCCTACTCGTCGCTTGGAGGCCAAACGAAGCGACGAGTCCCAAGTTGCCCCGATGTTGGTAGTTGGCATGTCGAGATAAAGCATAGATAGAGTCCTAGTGGTTTGAAACGCCCAACTCAGAGCTAGGTGTCCAGCATAAGTTGCGCTGAAATCGTTGCACAGGCACCGGGAGAAGCTGCCCTCGTATTGTCGA
The DNA here is from genome assembly GCA_016618145.1 of Sanghuangporus lonicericola. Lineage (NCBI taxonomy): Eukaryota > Fungi > Basidiomycota > Agaricomycetes > Hymenochaetales > Hymenochaetaceae > Sanghuangporus > Sanghuangporus lonicericola. The sequence goes on along the minus strand of WJSG01008338.1, from coordinate 10,499 downwards.
GAATTTGGGATCGATCAGCAAGTTGCAACTGTGTGCGGGCACTGAAACGTTGACCGTGAACGAGCCCGGAGGTCTGTCGTAACATACCAATACGGCAGCTTTCTCTTGCCCAGGAACTTATGAGAGAAGCTAATGAGGTTGTGTGGCGAGAGTAACCAAGCAGAGTGGAAGAGAGGCACCTGCAGCGGCGGCGGCAACTTCCGACATTCTCTTCGAACCTGCCCGCGGGCGTTTTCCTGGCCTTTTTCTCAAAAAGCGTATAGGTCTTCAGACGAAGTAGAAAAAGACTCGCACTAGTGCATCGCCTTTCTCACCTTACGAAGTAACCGAGTCGACGACCAAGAGCGATCACACAGTACACGCTAGTCCACGCAGGAATGCATTTCACTTTGATTACAACTCGTAACAGTTGCCTGCGAGCCGTCAGATTCATCATACGCTTGCTGCTCAGATGTCCGAGTCTATCAGGGTCCAGCTAATGCCGGGAATGATGCCGACGTCCAGGTCGGCGAGCTGCAGGAACGCCGCTGGCGTCAGATCGACGCTGCCTGGCCCGCAACTGGGGCAGGTGTCCGCAACGGTGACCGTCACGGACCTGCCGTCGGGACCCGTAACGACCATCTGAAGACCGCACATAGGATTGCTACAGACAACGAAAGTTAGCATTCAGAACTGAGATGCCGTCATGGGCGTGCAGGCGGGTCTGGACGTCCATCCAGCGAAAGAGACGGTGGGAGTGACAGAGACTCACGCGGCAGGATCGTCTCCAGCGCCGGGGAAGCTGGTCATGGTGGCAACGTCGACGGCGACGATGAAGTCAGCGTCGGTGTTGGTGAAGCCGCACGAGCCGACGCCAGACGGGAAATAGAACGTCGCTTTCAACACGAAGGGACGTCAGCATTCATACCAGTGGAAGTCTAGGCGGGAGAGAAGACGGACCCTCACCGCCCGTAAAGGACGTCTGGGCGTGGCCGAATGTAGCCGCAGACAGGGCAGCAAAGATCACAGCGGAGAAGCGCATCGTAAACACGATAAGAGGTTACGGAGTGAGGAAAGGCACCGGGCCGAATTGAATGGGAAAGGAAAGCGAGGGCGAGTTGCAAACTGAGGAACTCGAGTGCAGCCAACCTTTCTTATACGCGTCGTGCTGAGGGTGTGCGCGTGCAGGTCCGGTCATAATCCATCGCACGCGATCGCACCGACGTACGACCATCAGGAAACCACCTTGGTAACGACTGATTGTGGTGGGCAGCACGGGCGCAGAGGCTGCGTTGGAGGTGGGCGGTAGGGTCCTGAGCGCGATGCTCAGCAGCCGTGACGGCATATCAGTAGTGACGAGCTTTGTGTCAGTACGCACGAGCTCTCGTTCAGTGAAATGGGAGCTTACGAGACTGGGTGAATACCCCGGGGCAAACCTTGTGGGTCGTTTGGAGTAGGATTCGCCAAGACGTAGAAACTTGAAGGAATCGAGATGATGAGGCAAGTCACGATAATCGTGGCGAGGAAAATAATCACAGAGACTGGCAGCGCGTGATGTAGAAGAGATGGTATTGGAGGATGATAGCCAGGACCGAGAGACGGCAGTTGCTCGGAGCGTCTCGGTGTCGGCGTGTAGAAAATCCGTAGGATCCGTTACCTGCCTGGGGAATAGCCTACGAGTGTCCTGAGGTTTGAGCTCCTAAACATCCATAGCTAGCAAGAGACGTCGGGCGACATGCTACTGACGACGATGGAAGAGTGCCGGCGAGATACTTGCCTGCCAGTGGAGGTGATGGGAGAGGCGGACGAGTCGACGTCGTCTGGGTCTGTAGAGTGCATACACCTGCGCGATAGTTTGGAATGAATCACAGCAACTTGATGCTGAGATGACTTACGCAAAAGCGAGTCTACTGGGAAGGATGTGGTCACTGTCAGAGAAAAGGAGGGAGCGGAAGCGCCGTACAAATGAGCGTCGGCAACTGCCGGCACGACTTGCGAAGCTAGACTTGGGCACTTCATAACCACTGTACATAGGACCTCTTCACTCTGGCAACAACACGGCGGGAATGAAGGTCGAGAACTACTGTGTTGTACCACAACATCAAGAGGAGGTCCGAGAAAACCACACCGCACACGCAAAGATTACTTATGTCTCACTTTCATTACAATTCGTAACAGTTGCCTACGTCGTACATCGTCATGATCGGTCATAATCATCATACGCTTGCTCCTCAAATGAGGGTCCAGCTGATACCGTGCAGACGGCCGACGTCCAGGCTGGCGAGCTGCTGGAACGCCGTCGGCGTCAGGTCGACGCTTCCGGGCGCGCAAGTGGGGCAGGTGTCCGCAACGGTGACCGTGACAGACTTGCCGTCGGGACCAGTAACGACCAGCTGGCGACCGCACATCGGGTTCCTATAGAGGCGTAGGTCAGCATGAGGAGGTGAATGCGGCAGTCAGGGTGCAGTCGGGAGTGGGGGTCCCGGACGAGCGCGAGCGCGGGCGTGGTAGAGACTCACGCGTTCGGGTTGGCTCCAGCGCCGGGGAAGCTGGTGATGGTGGCGACATCGACGGCGACAATGAAGTCGGCGTCGGTGTTGGTGAAACCGCACGAGCCCACGCCGGCGGTGTAGAACGTCGCTGTCCACACGAATGAACGTCAGCATTGGTACGAGTCGCCCGCTAAGGAGGAGAGAACGCACCATCACCGCCCGACATGGACGTCTGGGCGTAGCCGAAGGTGGCAGCGGAGAGGGCAGCAAGGAGGACAGTAGAGAAGCGCATGGTGAAAAGGAAAGAGTGTACGGAGCGGGGAACGGCACCGGGCCAAAAAGGAATTGTAAAAGAAAGTGAAGGTGAGTTGCAAACTGAAGAACTCGAGTGGCAGGCAGCCCTTCTTATATACCTGGTACTCCGGCCCGCGCGCGCGTGCAGGTCAGGTCATGATTCATCCCGCGCGTCCGCGCGCGGGCCGTACGGCCATCAGGGAACCATCGTCGTATCGACTGATTGTTGTGGCCAGCACGGGCTCAGAGGCTACGTTTCACTGTCGGTGGGCGGTATGGTCCTGAGCGCGGTGGGAAGCAGTCGTGACGGCATCTCAGTGGTAAAAGGCTCATTGGGGAGCTTGGCACATTGCGGAATGGACCCGCGGTGGGGGTGCGAGTTCTTCTGGAGAGATGTATACGGTAAGTATGATACGGTTTGCGAGAGCCTTTGTTGCTGACGACAAAGCTACTCACCGTCCAGCGCCGGCGGTATGACAAGTTGAGTGCTGTGCGATATGTGATGAACAATTCGAGAGATATTCGCCCGGGTGATAGAGAGGTGCGACGGAGTGGTCGAGGAGCGACGAAACCGGCATACCTTCACGCTCGCAGTCCCGCCTGCCGGATAATTGCGTCCTTGCAGCGGCAGAACTTGCAGACCTCGTGTCCGATTGGTGCGAGGGTCTAGTGTATCCGCGATACAAGGACGAGATTGGCAACGCGCAACCTCCGAAAGCACTGACATACTACGATGCAAGCAGTCCATCTATGACGCATCTCTCCTGACCAGAGTGGTTGGTGCACTCGAGCACTGGCAATCAATGTTCGATGACTGTGTTCGACGACTGTCCCGTACATCTCAAGGTCAGTATCCAGATATGACACCGTCGAGAAGAAGGCAACTCACTGCTGCGACGTCGGGCACGGCGTCCGTGGCTATCCATGGACTCATAACCAAGAACTTCAACTGCTTTCCAGCCTGAGCCTTCGGTAACATCTTCTTCAGCAGACAAACACGCGGATCGGCTTCATCGTGGACAGCGCCGCGCTGCGTATCCGGGAAGCGGCGGTGTGACATCTCATCCTTGGCCAAGAAGCTGGAGTTCAACTTCTCTATCACGCAAACGACGTCAACCTGCGCCAGGTAACGCAGCGCATCGTCCAGCCTGCCCCAGTTCGAGAGCCGAGCGAAGGACTGTGTTGTAGCCGGATCGTACTTCTCGCTGTATCCAAATACGATCTTGACGGTGCGTAGGCTCCGCGGCGCCGTCAGCAGCATCTCCGAGTGGAGCGCGAGCGAGCGTTCGTATAGCATTGGTGAGATCGTATCCATGTCGACGGTGGGCACGATCTCTATCATGAACTCGAGGGATTCAAGGGAACCGCACTGGTGCAGGTCCGGACCTGGCCACCTAGGTGCAACTGTAGAACCTACAGCCGACCAATCAGCATTATCAAGCTGCAAAAAATCCAAGTCCAGACGTACCTCCTGGGGCCATAAAAGAGTATGTGGGCAGTCGTATTGTCAGATGGATCAAGCTGTTCTTGCAGGCCGGGAGGAGGTCGTTTAGGACGCCGTGCAGCGTCATTGCAGGAAACATGAGAGACACCTCCTTCAACTGCCAGCTTGACGGCGAATCATGTGAGAGCTGGACAATTCCCTGGTGTCCGTTCCATCGCTCATACGGGTAATCGTCCTTCAGGGAAAGTCCGCTCACTCGGACTGCATTGTAGTACGGTGGGGTGTTTACGAGGGTTGAAGGTGCCATGGCAGTGTTAGGTGCCCAAACGCACTCCAGATGGCAAGCCGTAAGATGCTCTACCTCGGAGAACAGCGATAATAGTTCGAGGATGAGTTTGAAAGTGTTGTCTTCGGTCGCAAGGAACAGCAGTCCCAGGGTACCGAGAGCCTGACGTGTGGACGGCCGGTAAACCTCATCGTTGCGAACTCGAGACGTAAGAGTAGCGCGGCGAACGTTCAGCGCGACGAGAGAGGGCAGTTGCATGATCGCGTTTTCGAGGTCTTGCACCGAAGTCTTCGGCCTATTCCTCGAGTGATCCATCGTGCGATCACCCTCCACTACGAGCGTCGAGATCTGAGTCTTCGCATACTTGGCGGTAGACAGCCACACCAGGAAGTTCGTCAAGTGCCTGCCCGGGACTGTGAGTTGACAAAACGTAGTGAGGAAGAGGTGATGCTGAGAGGATGGAAGCCAAGAACGTGAGACGAGGGCGGTCGCTTGAAGCGACTCGATGTCGTCGTGGAGATGGTCGATGATGTTGTCCGTCACCTCGCCGGGGAATAGCATACGGGCCTCCAGCTGTCTGAGCTCCTGCACATCCATATCTAGCAAGGAATATCAATGTCGGTCAATATGGTACTGACGATGAAAGTGTGCCGGGATACTTGCCTGCCAGTAAAGCTGGCTATAGGGAGCGGAATCGTCGAGCTATCCATCCCAATCAGATATCCCGCCGAAGATATGTCATTCGGGAAGTACCGGGGCGTGCCCGCGAGAGTCTATTCTCACGTCGAGACGCGGGTGCCGAGGCCAGGGAGAGGCAGGCCCTGCACGTATCTCCCATGTTCCAATAGCGTAACTCATGATGGCATAAGTAGGCTGCCAGTGCATAAGCAGCCATACTACCCTTCAGCAGACGACACCCGACGATGCTCAGTCCCGATACGAGCGTACTGTCCTGCAAGCAAGACGACAGAAGTACTTAAGTTCTCCAGCCGGAAACGCATGGTAATTAGTACTCACCTTACAGCCGACAGATCCACGAATGGAGCGTTCGTACGCACTGTCGGTCGGCCCACTACTACTTATACTTGACACGTGGCTCTTGAGCCCGTACACACGTCCTGCGCATCAAGGGTGGGCCGGGTGGGTGGCACGAAAAAGCGACTTCGACTGAGCAATGGGAACCTTAAGGATGTGGTTACTATTAGGAGGAAAAAGTCGGCGAGGCAGAGCGGAGGCGCAGACTACAGAGCGTCGGCAACTGCCGGCACGGCTTTCGAACCTGAGCTTGGGCACTCCATAACCACTGACGATGCACCGTACATATCCCGCTTCGACCTCTATTCATGAGCAACGGCAACGAGGAAAAACAAAAACTTCCAACTCATACCACAATATCAAGATGAGGTCCGGGAGACATCACACCGCACACGCCAGACTATGTTTCACTTTCATCACAATTCGTAACAGTTGCCTACACATCGTACATCGTCATGAGCGGTCATAATCATCAAACGCTTGCTCCTCTAGACGAGGGTCCAGCTGATGCCGTGCAGACGGCCGACGTCCAGGCTGGCGAGCTGCTGGAACGCCGTCGGCGTCAGGTCGACGCTGCCGGGCGCGCATCCGGGGCAGGTGTCCGCTACGGTGACCGTGACGGACTTGCCGTCGGGGCCGGTGACGACCATCTGGCGACCGCACATCGGGTTCCTGTGGAGGTATAGGTTAGCATTCAGTAATGCGATGCGGTCGTGACAATGCACTCGGGGGTGCACCCTGACGGCAGGGGAGACACTCACGCGTTCGGGTTGGCTCCAGCGCCGGGGAAGCTGGTGATGGTGGCGACGTCGACGGCGACAATGAAGTCGGCGTCAGTGTTGAAGAAACCGCACGAGCCGAGGCCAGCGGAGTAGAACGTCGCTGAAAACACCGAAAATAATCAGCATCGGTACGAGAGGACGTCCAACGAGGAGAGGCAACGCACCATCACCGCCCGACATGGACTGGGCGTAGCCGAAGGTGGCAGCGGAGAGGGCAGCAAGGAGGACAGCGGAGAAGCGCATGTTGAAGATGATAAGAGAGTACGGAGTGGGGAAAGGCACCGGGCCAAAAAGGACTTGTGATGGAAAGCGAAGGTGAGTTACAAACTGAAGAACTTTGACTGCAGGGAGCCCTCCTTATATATGTCCGTCCATGCTGGCGAGGCGCGCGTCCAGGCGGGCCATCGGACACCAGGCGCACGGAGGTTACGGCCATCAGGGCACCATCTTTGCATCCATTGATTGTTCCGGCAGCACGGAGGCTCGGTTTCGCTGCGCGGGTGATGGCCTATTGATTCCTGTGCGTGATGGATGCGGCCATACGGCATCTGGTGCAGAGATTTCGAAAACAGTGGCCTTGTAGCGCACGCCGCGTGCGAGCGTCGGAAAGCATGAGTTCTCGTGGAGAGAACCTTCGCAAGCACACCGTAAAAAAGACTGAGGATGCGAGCAATATAGAACGAAACCATTGAGAGAGCAGCTGCGAGCATGACGCAGTGCTAGCGCTGCGGAAGGCTTTGCTGTTAGCGACAACTAACGCGTATGCATACGCGTCTACTTACCATCCATCTAGTTGGCCAGGGCGCGACCCGCCGCCGCCGCATCGTAGCTGACATTGACGCACGAGTTTCATGCAGTTCCCAAGGTAATGCGGATGCCATCTGAAGTCGAGCCTGCCTGGTGCTCACTGCCTCCTCGGCTGCGACTCGACACGTCGTGTGCTCCGAATCGCGGCACAGTCTGGTGGTAACATGTCAATGGTCAACGACCAAGCGGAATTGTAAATGACGGATCTGGGTTGGTCGGACTGCTTCAGTAGTCTGGACCATGTCGAGGCGTTGGCATCATCATCGCATGCCAGTGATCATCGCCACACGAGCATTACAATGCACAATTCAGCGATAGATATGCTGGGGCTTGCTCGAGGTATCGCATAGTCGGTGGCATCGACAGGTCTGAGGTCATGCTGGCAGTAAAGCTGGAGAGTTGAGTGCGCCTCGAACTTGGTACGGTCCACGGACGATTCGATCCGACGCTGTGACAGCGCGTGCGTCACAGCCAGACAGCGGGCACGTGCTGGCACGTGTGCGTGAAAGGATGCTGCTTGGGCGCTAACGTCCTTGTCCTTGTCCTTGTCTTCGCGAACGTCGACGACGTCGCTCGGCTCGAAGCTTTTCTCTCTACTTCACTCGTTGTTCTGGTTCAAACGAATTGTATCTTTGCTCTTGACCACCGTCATCATCAAATCCTGCTCCGAGTTCCGCGGTCGCGCGTGCTTCAAGCTCACGAACAGGAGGTGACAAGAAGTTGGTTCATGGTTGGATAGCTGGCCCGGTACGTGTTCGTCTCCTACTATATGTGTTGCTTTGAGTCGTGCTTTTGAGGAAGAGGACGCTGGGCGGTCTTCGTCTAGCGGCGTACTTTGATTGGGAGTTCCCGGTGGCCCATGTTGCCTGAAAGGGCGCGGGATCACAGGTGGTTAACCACTGCTCCGATTCGGCACAGCTTGATCGGCCAGCCGACGCGGGACTGGGGGAACATAACTCGCAAGGCTAAGTTGCCCGAGTCTGCAGGCCCTCATCCTGGTCCTGTTGCATCTAGTCCCATCGACAGCGCGTATGTCGAGCTTCTGCATCCGAGCCCTACACATCACAGGCTGTATGCGTGGTCGATAGCGCCAAGGGATCTGTGCATCTAGGGCAGAGGCGTTACAGGCTTTTCATCGTTGCGTGGCATTCTCTAGCCGCTATCGTCGCTATATGCTGCCGGACAGTAGTGGTCATTCTTACGGTGCTTAAAACCAGCCTGGCGTCAACGGTGATACCAAGGGGCGCGTCTGCACGAGCCATTCGGGGGAGACGAAGAGCACAGGCAGATGTGTCAGCGGCACTTCACCCGTCGTGCCCTGCTGTCGCTGCGATCTCTGCCTTATGGGCTGAGGCCTGTCGTGCGGCAGGAAGTAGCAGCTTCTCGTATTCCTTCTCTGCTCTTGCCCGGCGTGCCCTTGCCGTTGCTCCAGTCGCGAGCTGATGAGACGCCTGGTCATCAGTGAGAGCACCAGCGCGTGTGGCCCGAAGTACGCCGTGTGCTTGAGCCAAGAGTTCAACAGCACAGAGCCCTTGTCCTGGACATGTTTGGCTTCAGTGACCATTCGCGTGCCGACATCAGCTTCCCGCTCGGCATAGAGCTCCGGTAGCACAGCTGGAACCTGTTTGTTGGTACCTGCTTCCCCTGAGCCCCGAGTTGCGATCCAGGTTCAGCGTACTTATACGCATGTGGGATACGGTCGTGTGCGTGCGTCCGGACCCCGGGAACGCCGTTCTGTCGCTGCCATCGAAGCTACAACCTCACTTCTCATTTCATTCACTCCCGCAAACTGGCGTCCTCGCTACCTCCTCGAGCATCCGAGTTCTCGTTTGCTTCATCCGCACACCAGTGATATTTGCCCATGCTGACCGTCGCTCCTTGCAGACATGAGTCGTATGGTGATTGATGTGAGTTCACGCGAGAACTCCCCAACCCGTAACAGTGTGCGACGCACGAAGCCACGCACTCGCTCCAAACGTGCAGCCCCGACTGGAGATGTCATCGAGTTGACGGATTCGGACTCTGAGATTTTACCTGGACCGTCAACGCGTCAAGGATCGCGCCGAAGCAACACATCCGCAGCGTCGCAGCGGCGTAAAGAGAAGAGGAGGGCTGAACCAGTTGCTGGGCCATCTGGTGCGCGCAATGCTGATCCCCCGCGTGCGGCCCCTCGGGCTCCCACTCCCCCGTTGCCGTTGTTCCTGCCTGACCTCGACGATCCATTCAACCTCAACCTGATGGCGTACCTGCGTGCGCCCGCTCCTGCTCCCTCTGCTGCACCCGAGCCTGTTGCACATGCGCCTGCACCTCATGTCGCTGCCGTACCTCCAGCAGAACCTGACCCGGAGCCAGCCCCAGTTGTTGTCGAGCCAGAGATGGTAGCGGACGAGGATATTCCCTTCGATGCCTACGTCGCTCAGGTACTCGAGATCATCCCAGATGTCCTGGCGGCACACGTCTTCTCGCTCATCGAACAGCACTACCCGGCCGCGAAGGACAAGGTCGTCGAGACCGTCCTCCATGTGCTCTTCGAGAACCCAGACTATCCGAAGGCGGACGCGAAGGGTAAGCGGAAGCGGGAGGAGCCGCAGGAGGAGCGTGCGGTCAGGCCAAAGATCGATTACGGCAACAAGGACCGTGTGTTCGACCGCGGGATGTGGTACACCCCTCTCGCGCTGGTGAGTGGCCGCCTTCGTCAACTGCCGCTGTCGTTGACGTCGGACCCAGGAGCAACTCGAAGCCGAGTTCTCGGACATACCCACTGCGCACATCCGGCAGACGTTCCAGGAACACAACCTCCTCTATGCGCCGACGTATCTTGCGCTGCTCGAGCAGCAACGGAGCAATGCTCCGCCGTACAGGGCGATGGCCCGCCCTCGACATAAGGGCAAGGGTAAGCGCGTGCAGAAGCACGAGGCCGAGCTGGAGAAGGAGATGCAGTGGATCAGGGAGAAGCTGGATGAGGAAGAGGCGAAGCGCGCTGCGGAGGTCGAAGAGGAGCTGAGGTTGGAGGAAGAAGGCGGGATCGAGTGCGGGTGCTGCTTCTCGGAGTATCCTTTCGTGCGTACCCTATACCCCATTGCATCTAGATCTCTCTCACACCGGCGTTCAGGACAAAATGGTGCAGTGCCCGGAGGCACACCTGTTCTGCACGACGTGCATGATGTCGTACGCCGAGACGAAGCTCGGCGAACATGACGCGCAGATCGTGTGCATGGATCAGTCTGGGTGCAAGCTGTCATTTCCCGACTCGGAGCTGCGGCGGTTCCTCAGCCCTAAACTGCTCGAGCTGTACGAGCGCGTCAAGCAACGGAAGGAGATCGAGGCCGCGGGGCTGGAGGGTCTAGAGGAGTGCCCGTTCTGCGAGTACAAGGTCGTCA